>PVJI01010881.1:0-58433 GCA_004026765.1 Micronycteris hirsuta | reverse complement strand
GAGGGCAGGGGGGAGAGGGATATGGGGGAAAGAAGGGGAACGGGCAAATCAAGCAACATGTATCAAAGACATGTAGGCACAGAGAATGGGGTGGGGATTGACTGTCAGGGGGTGAGGGCAGGGCAGAGGAGAGCAATGGGGGAAAGGTGGGACAACTGTAACTCAACAATAATTAAAAATAAAGTAAAAACTGCCCCGGCTGGTATAGCTCAGTGGATTGAGCGCGGGCTGGGAACCAGAGGGTCCCGGTTCGATTCCCAGTCGGGGCACATGCCTGGGTTGCAGGCCAGGTCCCCAGTGAGGACCATGCAAGAGACAACCATACATTGCTCTTTCTCCCTCCTTTCTCCTCTCTCTGAAAATAAATAAATAAAATATTTAAAAAAATAAAAACTAATTTTTCTATATTAAAAATAAAATAAAAATCATAAATCCCTAGAATGTCCTGTGAAAGGGGAAAATGCTCACAATCTAATGTTAAAAAATATAGTAGGATATAACTTTGCATGAACTAAACTGTACTAATTTAAAACAAAAAACAAATATTCAAGGCTCCTATTTTAGTATGAGCCCCACTCCAAGCACAGTTGTTCGGTGACAGGCAACCTCCGTGTTACGGAACCGCAGAAACACCTCCCGCCTGCAGAGGGGGGCGAATGACAAGCAACCTCTGTGTTTTGACTGTACTTTGTGAGCTCCCATGTTTTGTCCCTGTACTTTGTAACCTTCATATCGAGCCCTGTGCTTTGTTTTTACCAAATAAGGTAGCTAGACTTAACTTCTGCATTAGGCTTCTGTAATCTTGCTTTGCCACGTAGGCAGGAAGTCCGGGGCTATTTAAACCCCGGAGAGTCAGAGTTCGGGGCTCAGAATTTGGAGTCCTTCTCCTCTGAGCCCACGCATAATAAAGGATCGTGCTCTGCCATTCTCTCCCGCGTGTGAGTTATTTTTCCACAACAGTTCCTTGAAGCATTACCACCCTAAACACTAACGCAGCACAGCAGCTTCATCTGGACCCAGCCCAGTTCTTACACACACAGAAAACTCCCTCCCCTGAAAGCCCTCTGGGGATCCTGACTTCTACACACCCTTGTCTTCTTTCATGCTGTGGATGGATTTGCAGGACCAGCCTCGATTCGAAGTGTCCAAATCACCTTTCCGTTGGCTTATACTTCTGCCTACTGTCCTGAACAAGAGCCACCGTGCCTACATGCTTGGCGAAGTGCTGCCGTAACAGAGCTGAGACCCCAGGTTTCAAGAGTGCTCAGGCCACTATAGGAGAGGAAGAAAAGGCTGCTTGGTCCTCCTCTTCTATTTTCGGGGACGCTGCCTTGAACTCCACTGGTGCTGGCACTGCAGGTGTGTCATGTGAAAGATCTGCTATAAAAGCCAAAAGCCGTGTTCTGAAAAGTAAAAATTCGTCCAGGGCCTCAACTTCCACAGTGAGCTATGGCAAAAATCTTCTAAGAAAGAAGGCTACTAAGTTGGTAGAGTACCTGCTGTATCAGCATAAAATGAAGGAGCCCATTAAAAAGGCAGGCACGCTGAAGATAGTCCACAGCTGGTGCAGGAGGGACTTCCTTGAGATCCTCAGGAGAACCCCTGGGCACATGGATCTGTTCTTCGGCCTAGAACTGAAAGTCAGGCCCAAAGGTAACTCCTATATCCTTGTCAACAATCAAGATGACACCAGTGAGGGGAGTATGAGCAATGGCTGGATATTTCCTTGGAGAAAAAAAGGTTTTCTGATGCCTCCCCTGGGTGTGATCTTCTTCAATGGCAACCACGCCTCTGAGGAGGAGATCTGGGAATTCCTGAATATGATAGGCACCTATGCTAGAGAAAGTCACCTCCTTTTGCAGCAGCCCAGTAAGCTTATCACCCAAGACTTGGTACAGGAGAAATAACTGGTGAACCAGTGGGTCCCCAGCAGTGATCCTCCACACGATGTGTTCTTTTGGGGTCCAGGAGCCCAAGCTGAGACCAGATTGTTTTGTTTTGTATCCTCAGTTTCTTTCTTCAATGTCTTATAATTTTCTGAGTACAGGTCTTTTACCTCTTTGGCCTCATTTATTCCTAGGTGCCTTATTTTTTTTTCTGCAATAGTAAACAGGATTGTTTTCTTAATTTCTCTGACAGTTTATTATTGGTGTATAAAAAGGTGCCACCAATTTCTGAATATTAGTTTTGTATCCTGCTACTTTACCAAACATATTTATCAGTTCTAATAGTTTTTTGGTGGGACCTTTAGGTTTTTCTATGTACAGTATCACGTCATCTGCGAATAATGACAGTCTTACCTCCTTTGTTTGTGTGGCCAGTTGGGTATAGCTCTGGTGTGGTTTGAAGCCCACCACTGGCTGGCTGTGTTGGTTCTGGGCCCCCTTGGCTGGGGTTCCAGTGCAGGTCAATCTCAGACATTGTGTGTAACTGGCCTTGGGTTAACCATCTGGACTACCATGTTATTCACTGTTTATGGCTGTGTGCACTGTGCCTGGATGTATGTGGGAGGGGCCAGGCTGTGTATCAGGATTGGCTTCCTGCAGCTCTGAGCAGATGACAGATCAATAGAAGTCCAAGGCTCCCTGAGGTCGGCATCCACCTGTCTGCTACTCCAAACCATGTCCCACCCCAGGTTGCCTGGACGTCCTCCAGAGTCTTATGAAGAAAGGCTGTAGAGTGGGACCAAGTTGGCTGTGCCCCCCAACCCTTTCATATAGCTCAAGCTCTGTAAGATGGGGCAAGTGGATCCCCAACTTGGGGGCAGCATGATCAGGCATTCAATGAGGGAGAATGTTGCCCCTACTCCAGAGCCATACCACTAGGTCTCTGCTAGGAGTCTCTAACTCTAGCTACCCTGGGAGGAACACACCACAGGTTCCAGTTGGGTGCAGCCAGTTGTTTGGATTGTGGGAGCAAGCTCAGTACGGCTGAGCCACTGGGACTTGGGAAAACAGATCAAGAAAGCCTTCTGTTGGGGTGGCATGGGCTGAGCCTCCGGAGAAGGGGCAAACTGCACTTCTCTCCTACGCTCTGTAGCCACACCTGCCCAAGCCCCAGACTGAAGCCTCTGAGGGAGACACATTCCAAATGTCCCAGCTCTGAGCAGAGCTGCCTTTCCCAAAAAGGATGGGGCCAGCTGGACTTGGAAAAACAAATCTAAACAGTCTTCTGTTAGCTGTGGCACTGGCCAGCCAGAGGGGAGAAGGGAACAAGCTGCTTGCCTCCCCCTAGCTGCACAGCCAGCTTTCAGAGACCCCAACGGAGCCCCAGTCAGGAGGTCCCAGCTCCAAGCTGTGCTCCGCCCTTGTGGAATTGAGCTCAGCAGGACCGGGAAAACAGAGCAAGCTGCATGCCTCCCCTTAGCTCCACAGCTGTGCAGCCAGAGACCCTGACAAGGGAGTCTTTAGTTGGGGGTGACATCTGTGTAACCTGTGGGAGGGAGGCAAGATTGGCCCCCATTCCAAAGCCACACAGTTCAATGACTATCTAAGTGCCTGCCTAAAGTTTCTCCACAAAAACAGCACCACAAGCCCCTGTTCTGTGCATCCAACATTCCTTTCTGCCCTACTGAAACTTGGCAAGGTGGTGTCACCAGTATTTGGAGGACCAAGTCAGTGCACTCCCCTAGCTGGTGCTGTAAGATCCAAATGCCCAACCCTGGGAGATGGCACCAGAGGGTGGTGTGAATGTTGCTCAGGACGGGTACCACAGTAGCTGACCCTCCAGATCTCTCTTCATGCCACTCAGGTCTTCTCTTTATGGAAAGGGTGTTAAAACTCATTTTCACTGGGGGCCACATCAGCCTTGCAGTTGCCTTCAAAGGGCCGAATGTCATTTCAGGACTGTATAAATTTAACTACTCCTTAACAGTTAAGAGAGAGCTCGGCGCTGCCGCCGGGTAGAAACAAGGTGCCGGGTCAGATAAAACAAGGTGGAGGGCCGGATTCGGCCCGTGGGCCTTGTGTTTGCTACCTGTGCTTTATGGCTTTCACATGCCCAGTCACCTTACCTCTACCAGATCCCCAGGTGAGTGCCCCAGAGCAGGAAGTTCCTTTGTGATGGACCTTTAGGAGAGTACCTGGGTTTCTAGAAGACTCCTTCCCCTTTTCAGCAGACAGAATCCCTGCTGACTTTTGCTGCCAGATGCTATGGAGGCTCCACTTCCTGGCCTTAGTGCTCTGGTTTGGGGGTCCTGGCATGGAGTTGAGACCCCGCGCTCATTAGGGGGGACTTATACAGCTAAGATATCCCTCCGGCTTCTCAGCCACCACACCCGGGTGCAGGGGCCAGCCCTCTCTGTGTCTCTGCCTTTCTACCAGTCTCTATGAAGCTTCTTCTAAGATCCCCTGGATATAATACTCTTGTTCATCTGTCCTTCAGTTGGTCATTCAGGTTGATTGCTCTATAATTTAGCTGTAAATCTAGTTTGACACTGGGAGGAGGTATATGTAGCTTCTACCTACTCTGCAGCCATCTTGGATCTGCCGTCACCAACACGTTTCTAAGGATTTTCATAGCCTTTTTTGGCAGAGGCAGTGCCTGGTGAAGGCAAAAGAGGCATAGTTTCCTAAGAGGGTTCAAACAGCCTTCAGGACATCATCCATGCCAACAGGATCAACATGGTAGCCAGAGATTCTTAGGCTATAAGTGCAACCCCAATTCAGGAAGAGCTTGACTGGACTGGCACCCCCTTGAAAATACACAACTATCCCCAGGGGTGCTGCTTCACTTATGTCAACCTATGGACAGAAAAGCCAGCGTATCCATCTATGTGCCTCTGCTTCCTCATCTATAAAATGGAGATGACAACAGCACACACTTCATATGATTGAGCCAAATATATAATGAATCCATACACGTAAAATGCTTAGTGCAGTGCCTGACAACAGTGAATGCTCACTAAGTATTAACTATTTATTACTATTATTGTTAACAACACCTATTTTAAACTCCAACAATCTAACAAGATAAAACCATACAGTGGTTGGCAGAGGGAAGATTTTCTTGTAGAACTATACCCTATTTCCCTCGTTAAAATCTATACCGTTCTCACACGCATCCTGAAAGCCCTTTTCCTCTATTTAAATATCAGTGTAAAATCCTGAATTTCCTTGACACATAGGCTCCTTCAAATGTCCCCAGAAACCAATACAGACTAAAGGACTCAAGTTCCCATAAAGTAATAAAGCAGGGCAGCAATGAAACAAGACTGATGAGAATGCTCCCAAGAATAAGAACCAAGTGTTTTTTTCACTTTTAAATCCCCAGTCTAGTGGAAGGCCTGGCTCAGAGTAGATGCTCAGTGAAATTTCACTGAATTGCACAAGTAGAGAAGGAAAAAGCAATTCTCAACCTTCCTTAGCAGATGCCACAGCATTAGGCAACAGAGAAAATGAGAGAGGAATGCTGTCATCTACAGTATGAGTAGGGACATAGCAAGGCTTTTTCATTCCAGAGTCATTTTCGCTCACATTAGATGCAAATTAATTACTCCTTCCAGATGGCCTCAGCTTTCTGTTTCTTCACAGTCAACCACAAGCAGCGTGGTGTGCACACCTAGCAGCACTAAAAGCGTTTCCTGCCCAAAGTGATCTCCCACAGTGGCCTGTCATCTGCTTTATCCTCTGAGTATAGTCTTCACTCTTTAAATGGTTTAGATACATACTTTTTACTATCAAGTATTAACGTGCAGCAGAGATTGGACCACCTCACTAATGTCGAGAGAGCCAGACCTCAGTTCTTATAGCTCTTTGTGGGCAACCTATGATTCTTCAATCCTCCTGAATTCTGATTACAATATCCTTTTATACTTTTTATATAGTATATTATTATATAATTATATATACTACTTTTTAATGCTCTTGTCCTTTTACATTCAATTAGGCATGTGATAAGCACATGATTCTCCTATAAGACAACATCCTACTTTTAGACTTGGTGACCAATCATCTGGTACTCTGTTTATGTCTGATGTCATTCTCTGACACACTGACTGAGAGCACATAGGTTAAGTGACTCTTAAGTCTCATGGTTGCAGAGACTTGACAGGGCCCACATCCTAGCTGCATAGCCAATTCAAGGGTGCAGATTTTTTTAAAGGTAGGAACAATGGTGTGAAGTCAAATTTGGATGAAGAGCCAAGAGAACTTATGAATCAATACTGTCAAACACAGTAGACCTTAACTTATACCATGTATGAAAATTAACTCAAAATGAATCACAAACCTAAATTTATAGATGAAATCATAGAGGCTAATCTGCATTACCTTGGATTCGGGCACAGTTTCTTAATTACGACACCAAAAGCACAGGCAACAAAAAAAACTATTTAATTGCATTTCATTGAAATGTAAAACTTTTGTACATCAGGCACATTTTAAAAAACAGTGAAGACAATCCACAGAATAGGAGAAAATACTTATAAATCACATGTCTGATAAGGGTTTAACATCCAAAATATATAAAGAACTCCTACAACTCAACAACAAAAAGACAATCCAATTTTTATATGGACAAAACACTTGAATAGATATTTCACCAAAGAAGACACACAAATGGCCAAAAGCACATGAAAAGATGGCCCACATCATTAGTCATCAGGGAAATATAAAGCAAAATCATAAAGAAATACCACTTCACTCTTACTAAAATGGCTATAATAATTTTTAAAATAAAAAAAAATAACAAGTTACTGAGAATGTGGAGAAACTGGAACCCCCACACATTATTGATGGGAATGTCAAAGGGTGTCATTACTATGGAAAAAAGTTTGGCAGTTCCTCAAAAAGTTAAACATAGAATGACTATATGATTCATCAACTCCACTTCTGGGTATATAACCCTCCCACAAAAAAAACAAAAAAACCCTGAAAGTAGGGACTCAAACAAATATTTGTATACCAGTGTGGAGGAGGAAGAAACTTTCCTCTACCCTCCCAGGTTCCTTCAGCTGGTCTAATAATCAAATAGACATAAGACAAATTAGCAAGAGAAAAATGACCACATTTAATTACATTCATATATATGGGAACCTCACATACATGAGAGACCCCCCCCCACACACACACGAGAGGGTCAGAGACAGAAAGGGAAAAGGAGGTGTATATGACATTCTGAGCTAAGGATGAGGTAAGGCTCTTTGGGGCTTCAGAGGGGAGGAAGGTCATTCCCAGGACACTAAGAAGAGCATGTTTGCCCTGCCTTTGGATACATTGAAAGAGTCATTTCTGATTTACTCAGTGTGGGCAAGGGCTCTCATTTAAATTCTTAAAGAGAAAGGTAAAATTTTCTCTTGCACCTGCAGCGTCTCGATTACCTTCAGCTCAAAGTAACCCTCATGCCGATGAGATACATCTTAGGGAAGCCTACTCTGAACCTCTTCATCAGTGTTTTATCAACATTATTTACAATAGGTGGAAACAACCCAAGTGTCCATCAACAGATGAATGGATAAACACAAATGTATATCCACACAATGGAATATTATTCGGCCATAAAAAGGAATCAAATACTGATATATGATACAACATAAACCAAGCTTAAAATATGCTGAGTGAAATAAGCCAGGCACAAAGAACAAATGATTTATGATTCCACTTATATGAAATATCTTCAATGGACAAATTCATAGAGACAGAAAATAGATTAGAGGTTACCATGGTCTAGGGATGGAAGGGAGGGAAGAATGGGCGGTTACTGCTTAATGACTACAGAGTTTCTGTTTGGGGTGATAAAACCATTTTAGAAATAAATGGAGGTGATGGCTGCACAACACTGTGAATGTAATTAATGCCACTGAACCATACACGTAAAGTGGTTACAATGACAAATTTTATATCATATATATTTTACCACAATAGAAAAAAAATAAATTGTTTTTTTTTCTGTGTTAATGCCTACATTTGAAGTGAGAAGCTGTAACAGAAGCAAAAGCAGCTCAAGGGCATCTTGACAGAGGGCCTGAGAACAGGGCAGCAACTTCAAGCTTGATTTTGCACACAGATGGTGGTAATTTAGTGTGCTGGGTCAACTTTTGTCCCATTCTCATCAGATGCTGCTTTGCTAAACTACAGGGTAGATGCATAATCTGTGACACTGTATGCCTGGGAACTGAATAATCTCAGCATTTGTATTAGGCAAGGATAGAAGATGAGGCTGTTCCAAGGACTGTGGGTGAAGCCAAAGTGTTTTTTGCCCAGGGTCATAATGCATGGAGTAAAGGAGCAGATTCCAAATGCAGAGTCCTGAGGAAACCAAGATGCAAGTTGGTATAGAGCCCAAAACATAGATCACCAAGTCTGAGGGGCTAACAGAAATGTAGAACCAAGATATAAAAGCAAAAATTGGAGAGATGCAGAAGCTAACACATTAAGTGAGTTAGGGAAGGCCTAAGTTAATCCTGAGCTGTCTGCCTCAGATTTTTATAGTCTCATGCCTGAATTCGCATTTAAAGGCCTGAAAAGAACTGAAAGTTTAAGTTATTTTGACATTATAAACCACAGTTATTAGATTCTTTTAAGAACATTGCCTTTTAAGGAGAGCAGTTACCTAGGAAACTGGCAGGAGCTGTTAGCTGGAAAAGGGAAGAATCGGAGTATGTCAATCATTTCCCCTCTGCAAATTATCTATAAAAATAGCAGCATCCCTCAGTCATAATAAAAGAACCTAAAGGGCACTTCTTTCTAGTCACAGTGACTTTAGAAATGGAAGACAGAGCAATTGCCTGCTCCCTGACAACTGGATATTGGGAGTTGCACATTACATGAAACACCCTGGGGTGTTGGTACCTGCTATAGAAGTGCCACCTCCACAGCAACAAAGAGCATATGCTAGGTGTCCAGGTCAAGTCAGTGTCCTGACAGATAAGAATGGTAACAGGCAGGGAAAATGGGGACAGCTAGGTAGAGCTGAGGCAAAGAGTGAGACAAAAACTCTGGCATAAGGGACTTATTACACAACTGGGATGGTCGCCCCTTCAACCTGAACAATGCTCCTACAGCTCATGCTTGTAAATTCTGCACAGAGGCTGTCAGATTCTGTTGCCACCTAGCAGGCACCTGGGCCCAGAAGGAATGAACCTGTCTTTGAGTGTGAAGGGGAAGGAGGCAGAGAGTGTATAGAAAAATTGGGGAAGGGCAAACATTGATAAAAGAAAGTGTGGAGGGGCACAGAACATCTGCTTATTCTTTTACAATTTTAAGGGCTGGGATGCTTGCCCAAAAAACCCCAGAACACTCAGGGATTAAATATTTACTCAATAATCAGGGACTCAAATAGATTATAACGTGTAGCCAGCTGAACTATAAGAATTATGTGAGCAGTAGAGACCTGAGAAATATTAAGGTCATCCATCAGGTCCAACTATTCCCAGTAAATGGTAACTGGCCGAATCCACTTCCTAGGGTTGCCAGCAAAGGTCGCTCAGGCAGGGAGTAAAGCAGGCCCTGGGCAATTAGCCCTACAGGCACGATTTGGAAGAGAGGTGCTTCATTGCTGTGTATTAGCCATAAAACAAGCAATGGTACAGTGGTGAGGGGAGGGGGAATGGTGGCAGGGAGACAGACAGCAATTCAAGTTTAGAGTAAGGAGTTCAAATACGTTATTAACGAAAGTGTCCAGACCTGGGTTTCTTAATCATTTCTGAGCCATGGATCATTTTGACAGTTTGGTGAAATATGGATTTCATTTCACGACAGTATTTTTAAATACACAAAATAAAACATAAATGATTACAAAGGAAATCAAATATATGATTTAGTAATATGTGTTTCTTTATTAACACATGAGATAACAAGATCTAGTTGTGGGTATAGTAACTACCATGATTTCAAAGCAGTGATGAGCATAAGAGGTATTTTGAAATCTCTACAACTTCTGTTATTTGATATAAAATAATTTCTACTGGTTTCAGTGTTGCAGGTACTGTGAATACTACTATGGTTCGGTGCTTATATTCATGATAGAAAATGTTCAATTTCAGTTAGAAACCAGTGAAAACAAAGCTGTATTTTTTCCCAAATGTATTGACCCCTTTGTTTTACTTGAGATATAAGTGACATATTTCTCCATGGACACCTTGGGAACTTGTACCCATATTAAGAAACCCTGGTAAAACTGAAAAACAGGAGCCAAACAAGAAACCAGGAAACTTAACAGCAAAAAGTAACAGAAAGGGGGAGCAGTTCTAAATGAATTCGGATGATGAAGAACAGATACCTACAGTGGCTCTTTACTTAAGTGTTCCCATCATGCATTTGTTTGTCTGAACTACATTCAGTTAAAGGGCCTGACAAGAGGTAGAGAGGCTAAAAATGAAAGAAAAGTGGCTACATGTTGATAACTAATGAAGCTGGGTGATGGCTACATTGGGTTCTTTATACTATACCCTCTACTTTTTTGTATATTTGAAATTTTTCATACTAAATGATTTAGATTTAATAAAATAAAGGATCCGCCATGTTTATCAGAATTACTTAAATCCGTTCATTTACATATTAATTGATTCAACAAATATTTATTGTTGCCTCTGGCACAATGCAGGGTATAGCAAGGCTGAAACCAAAGTATATGAGAGTCAGACCAGGAGAAACAGTAAGGAGGAGTTGGTTCCAGTCCAGAATGAAAGAAAACAAGAATGCTAGGACGAAGCCAAGAAACTGAGTAGAAGGCCCTGAAGGAGGACATTTTGATGGAAGTAAAGTTTTTGAAAGAGAGAGGGAGAAGAGCGGTGGGCACACTACAATGGAGGAGCAGAGTAATCAGTGCAAGCTGGCTGGAGACAGGAATGGGAAAATGGAGAAAAATGCTTAAATAAGTGCAGATCCACCAATGGAACCTTTTGCATCCTTCTTTATAGCTTTTTGGTGGCTATTTGCTGCCCAATAAAAGACATATTCAAGACTATACCATTTGAATAAACCAAAAAAAGCTGGACACATCAAAGCTCTCTCCTGGAAACATGAGTTTTAAAGTTGACTGTCAATCTCAAAAGAAAAAATATATATATGTTAGCTTTTAAAAACAGAGCTTTAACAGGTACACGTAACTTGTCCTTAAAGCAAATCAAAAGTCAGAGAAAGGAAATTAACTGTGTTTATATTTCATTTCTGCTAACATTTGCCTGAGAAAACAGCAACTGGGTTTCCATGACATTAGAGGAATAAAAATTCCTAGTATATAACCCTTTGAACAAGTTTTCTTCCAAAGCCCATTTCCATAACGGCTTGGTAATTATTGCAGTCACAGGAGAGAGAGCTCTAGCTGACACCTTTCAGTGAGAGCAGCAGGAACCTGCTGGCAGTCAGACACCCAAATTCTAAACTCCTGACTCATTCAAGAAAAGAAATGAAGTCCAGATGAGTTTCATCAGGAAACCGTTTGGTGAGAAGGTTGGCAAATGAGAGGAATTCTGCTTCAATTTGTGTTTCTCCTCCATTAGCTACTAGTTGTAATTCCTTCCTTCACCACTTCATATGGCTCTGTTGAGCAAGACAGAGCAACTTGAACTTGTTGTCCAACTGGCAATTAATTCAATTCCCTTCAGATGTTCTACTTATGTCTGCCACATCTGAACAGTAGGTGGTACAATTGCTCACCATTTAAAAAAACACAATAATACTCCTTAAAATGTTAATCTCTTTAAAACCTTATAGCTACAGTCAGTAGCAAGAAAAGTCATATTTGCCAGTACAAGCATTCAAATAGTTTACTGATCTGCCATCAAATCAGCCTAACCTATCCTGGTTAAGAACACAGGCTCTGGAGACAAACATAGGTTTTAATTTGACATCCCTTCCCACTTACTAGCTGTGTAACCCTAGACAAGTTATTTAACTCCTCTGACACTCAGTTTCATGATCCTTACATAAGACATAACGATAGTTATCCCATAGAGTTGCTGTAAGAATTAAATGAGATTCTGGTGCAGCTCCTCCCCTAACACTCTACTCCTCAGGAATGCAGTCCTGCTACTACTCCACCAGCACCATATTCCCTCCAGGGGCATGGGTCTGATGAGGCTCTGCGGAACCCTCATCAGACCCCCAGTACGAACATCCTGAGATCTTAGGCTCCCTAGGGGAATGTGAATTTATACCACCGCTATACTTCACTCCACCATCAAGGCCAAAGGACAGGAGAATGGCCACTTGAAAATCAATAAAGATTTGAAGAACTGACACCTCTCCTCAAACTATTCAAAAAACTACAAAAGGAGAGAAGACTTTCAAGTTCATTTTATGAGGCCATCGTTATCCTGATTCCAAAACCAGGTAAAGACATGACAAAGAAAGAAAACTGCCTGGCTGGTGTGGCTCAGTGGATTGAGCATGGGCTGCAAACCAAAGGGTCACCAGTTCGATTCCCAATCAGGGCACATGCCCTGGTTGCGGGCCAGGGCCCTGGTAGGGGTCATGTGAGAGGCAACCACACACTGATACCTCTTCCTCTCTTTCTCCTTCTCTTCCCCTCGCTCTAAAAATAAATAAATGAAATCTTTAAAAAAAGAAAAGAAAATTATAGGCCCATACCCCTGATGAAGATAGATGCAAAAAACCCTCAACAAAATATCAGCAAACTGAATTCACAATACATTAAAAAGATCACACACCATGATCAAGTGGGATTTATTTCTGGGATGCAAGGCTGGTATAATATCCACAAGTCAATTAACATGATATACCACACTAAAAAAATGAAAGATAAAAATCATACAATCATATCAATAGATACAGAAAAAGCACTTGACAAAATCCAGCACAAAGTATGACAAAATCTCTCAGCAAAATGGAAAAAGAGGGAACAAAGCTCAACATAATAAAGGTTTGTGGGTTATGGTTTGTGGGTTATGACAAACCCACAGCCAACATCATTCACATGAGGAAAAACTAAACATGATTCCCTTGAAATCAGAAACAAGACAGGGATGTCCACTCTCATCACTCTTAATCAACATAGTACTAGAAGTCTCAGCTACAACAATCAGACAAGAACAAGAAATAAAAGGCACCCAAATTAAAAAGGAAGAAGTAAAACTGTCATTATATGCAGATGGCATGATACTGTACACAGAGAACCCTAAAGATTCCACCAAAAAAATACTAGAACTAAAAAATGAATTCAGTAAAGTAGCAAAATATAAAATAAATATCCAGAAATTGGTTGCATTTTTATATACCAATAAGAAACTATCAGAAAGGGAAATGAAGAAAAAAAATCCCATTTATAATTGCATCAAAAATAAAATACCTAGGTATAAATATGACCGAGGAGGTAAAAGACCTGTACTCGGAAAATTGTAAGACATTGAATAAAGAAACTGAAAAAGATACAAATAAATGAAAGCCTATGCTGTATTCATGTATAGGAAGAATTAACATCATTAAAATGTCCATACTACCCAAAGCAATCTACAGATTCAGTGCAATTCCTATAAAAATACCAGCCCTGGCTGGTGTAGCTCAGTGGATTGAGCGCAGGCTGGGAACCAAAGGGCCCCGGTTCGATTCCCAGTCAGGGCACATGCCTAGGTTGCAGGCCAGGTCCCTGTGAGGGCCACGTGAGAGGCAACCATACATTGCTGTTTCTCTCCCTCTCTGTCTCCCTCCCTTCCCCTCTCTCTAAAAATAAATAAAAATAAAATCTTTAAAAAAAAAACAAATACCAATGGTGTATTTCACAGACCTAGAACAAATAATCCTAAAATTTATATGTAACCACAAAAGACCCCAAATAGCCATGGCAACCTTAAGAAATAAAAATAAGTTGGAGGTATCACACTACCTGATATCAAAATACATTACAAGGCTATAGTAATCAAGAGAGATTACTACTAGATGATGTGTTATGGAATTGTGCACCTGAAGCCCATATAACTTTGTTAACCAGTGTCACCCCAATAAATTCAATAAAAAGGAAAAAAACATTTTGGTAGTGCCATAAAAACAGAAATAGAGATCAATGGAACTGAGGGGAACGCAGAAATAAACCCATGTTTACGTAGTCAATTAATATTTGACAAATGAAGCAGGAATATACAATGGAGTAAAGATGGTCTATTCAATACACGGTGTTGGGAAAATTGGACAGATAAATGCAAAAAATTAAACTAGACCACTTACTTAATCCACAGACAAGAATAAATTCAAAATGTACAAAAAATTTAAATGTAAGCCTCAAAACCATAAAAATCCTAGAAGAAAACATAGGTAGTAAAATCTCAGACATTTGTCTTACCAAGATCTTTTTTCTGAGATATTTCCTTGGGCAAGAGGAAAAAAGAAAAGTGAACAGCCCTGGCAGGGTAGCTCAGTTGGTTACAGCATTGTCCGAATACGAGAAGGTTGAGGGTTCAATCCCTGGTTAGGGTACATATAAGAAGCAACTAATAAATGCATAAATTAAACAAATTGACACCTCTCTCTTTTTTTCTCTCTCTCTGGCCCCCTTTCTCTTTCTCTAAAATCAATCAATAAAAAATATTTAAGAAAAAATAAAATAGGAACACATCAAACTAAAAAGTTTTTGCACAGAAAAGGAAACCATCAACAAAATGAAAAGACAACCTACTGAATGGGAGAATATATTCTCCAATCATACATCTGATGGGGGGGTTAATATCCAAAATTTATAAAGAACTCATACAACTCAACACCAGAATAACAAATAACCCAGTTAAAAAGTGGACAAAAGACCTGAATAGATACTTCTCCAAAGAAAACATACAGATGGCCAATAGACATATGAAAAGATGCTCAACATCACTAATCATTAGAGAAATGCAAATTAAAACCACAATGAGATATCTCCACACACCTGTTAGAACGGCCATCATCAATAAATCAACAAACAAGTGTTTGTGAGGATGTGGAGCAAAGGAGACCCTTGGGCACTGTTGGGGAATATGGATTGGTGGAGACAGTATGGAAAACAATATAAATAATCTTCAAAAAAATTAAAAATGGAATTGCATTATGACCCAGTGATTCCACTTCTGGGTATTTATCTGAAGAAACCCAAAACACTAATTGCCAAGAGTATATGTACCCCTATGTTCATTGGAAAATTGTTTACAATAGTCAAAATATAGAAGCAACCTAAGTGCCCATCAACAGATGAGTTGATAAAAGAGTACTGGTTCAGCTCTGGCCAGGTGGCTCAGTTGGCTAGAACATCATCTGTACACCAAAAAGGTTTTGAGTTCTATCCCTGGTCAAGGCACACACCTAGGTTATGAGTTCAATCCCCTGTCAGGGAGCAGATGGGAGGCAACCGATCAATGTTTCTCTCTCTCCCTTCCTCTCTCTCTAAAATCAATAAACATATCCTCAGGTGAACATTAAAAAAATAAAAAATAAAGTAGTGGTACATATATGCAATGGACTACTACTCAGCCATTAAAAATGAAATCTTATCATTGGTGACAGTATGGATGGATGTAGAGGGTATTATGCTCAGTGAAATAAGTCAGAAAAAGACAAATAGCATATGACTTCACTTATATATGGAATCTAAATAACAAAATAAATGAACAAACAAAACAGAAACAGACTCACAGATACAGAGAACAGTCTGAAGGTTACCAGAGGGGAGGGAATTTGGGGGGCTGGGTGAAAAAGGTGAAGGGAATTAAGAAGTACAAATTGGTACTTCACAGAATAGTCATGGGGATATAAATTACACCATAGAGAATATAGTCAATAATATTATGATAAAGATGCATGGTACCAAGTGGGTACTTGAGATGTCAGGGGAACCGTTTTGTAAAGTATATGGTTGTCTAACCACAATGCTGTACACCTGAAACTAATACAAAATAATAGTGAATGTAAACTGTAATTGAAAAATAAAAAAAGAAAAGCAACAGACTTAACATCCATAGGTAAAGGGGATTCATATTTCCACAAGTGGGGAATTGTAGCCCTGGGCTTTCACGCGTGTCAAAGAGCAAGGTCTCGTGCATGATAAGCACAAGTCGGCATCCATGGACCCATGTTCGTGGAAACAGGATTCCCTGTGGGGGAATCAGGCTAACACATTTCTTAGAATCTTGCTGCTGCTGAAATCTCTCCACTCCCTGGACTTATGCTAATACCTGCCTAGGCTCTTCTTGGCAGTGTTTACAGTTCTGTGTGCCCTTTCAATTGCATATCCCTCCTTTTGTTGTAACTTCCTGAATCCGCCCACCGCCTGGCTTGAATTCAGGTTCTGTGCATAGTTAATGAAGACCATTCTAATGCGAATGTGCTCTGATATAAGTAATAAAAGGCTGGGCTGAGCTACCCGAGAGGCCCTCTCCGAGAAGATAAGGGGTGGGTCACGTGGTCCCAGATTTCTTTTCCTGCGTGCCCCTGTGTGAGATTCATTCATGCTTTCAGTCACGGTCACCCCAATAAATCCAAAATCCGCGACACATAGGCAAAGTGGATCCTCCTCACCCTGTATAGGACAGATGAGGTAGCCCAGGCCACCAGAGGAGCCATCGACCAGCATCTCCCTGCCTTGAGTCCAAGAGAGAGCCCCTAAGAAACTCAGAAGAAGAAAGAAGGAAAAGAAGGAGGAAAAGGAGAGAGATATGAGAAAGAGAAGAAAGAGGAAGAAAAGGAGAAGAGGGAAAGATGGCGGCGGAGTAGGAGGAAGCGGAGTCAGCTTCCTCCTGCCCACTGGTGGGATATATGGCCGATTTTCTGAGGAGTGGAGCGATCGCCCAGCTGTATTCCAGTGTGTGGGAAGACTGACGACCAAGATTGCACACACTTGAAAAAATCAGACGGTAGGGAGTCTGCTTCGAAGCAAAGGGGCCCCTTGGACCCAGCGGGGAGCTGGGAAGACGGCGGGTCCAGCCATGGCAGCTGCCCGATTTATTGCAGGAGCCTGGGGAGGGAGTTGGACTGGGGTGTGTGAGTAGCCCAAAGCAGACGCACGCGTCTGCTGGGAGAGACTTGGTACCCAGCAGGCCGGAGGTCGGTGCATACGTGGGGACTGGTCCAAAGAGGCTGGTGATCCCAGCGGGAGGAATTGGAGATTGAACTGAACAGGAGACCTGCAGCCCGGAGCTCCGGGACAAGCGCAGCCTGCGAAGCCAGTCAGAGGCGGCTCAGGTTAATGGGCGACCGGTGCCCAGGCCGGGGGATCACGAGAGCCAAGTCCAGAGACAGAAGCGGTCTGCGAATTCAGGGGCACAGAGCTCACTCCTAAAGGGACTGAGACACAGCCTAGCACCTGTGATCGGAGACCTGCGGTGCCAACTGCCTCCATGGGAGAGGGACAGGGGAACCCAACCGAGCTCCACTGAGATAAGCCACACACCTCGTGGACTCCTGACTCAGTGTGGAGACTAGGCAACCCAGGAGGGGTGCTGCGAATTCCTAGCAACTGGGCTGAACATAATAACATTCCTCAACATAATAAAGGTCATATATGAGAAACCTACAGCCAACATTACACTTAATGGACAAAAACTAAAATCTTTCCCACTAAGATCAGGAACAAGACAAGGTTGCCCACTATCACCACTTCTATTCAACATAGTACTGGAAGTTTTGACCACAGCAATCAGACAAGAAAAGGAAATAAAAGGCATCCAAATTGGAAAGGAGGAAACAAAACTGTCGTTGTTTGCAGATGACATGATAGTATACTTAGAAAATCCTAGACTCCGCCAAAAAACTACTCGATCTAATAATTGAATTTGGCAAAACAGCAGGATATAAAGTCAATATCCAGAAGTCAAAGGCATTTTTGTATACCAACAGTGAAACAGCAGAAACAGAAATCAGGAAAAAAATCCCATTTGATATAGCAACAAAAAAAAATAAAATACCTGGGAATAAACCTAACCAAGGAGGTAAAAGACCTGTACTCAGAAAACTACACAACACCGAAGAGAGAAATCATGGAAGACACAAACAAATGGGAACATATACCATGCTCATGGATTGGAAGAATCAACATCATCAAAATGTCCATACTCCCCAAAGCAATATATAGATTCAATGCAATCCCTGTCAAAGTACCAATGACATATTTCATAGATATAGAACAAACACTTCAAAAATTTATATGGAACCATAAACGGCCCCGAATATCAGCTGCAATTTTGAGAAAGAAGAGCAAAGCAGGAGGGATCACAATTTCTGATATCAAACTATATTACAAGGCCTCTGTAATCAAAACAGCTTGGTACTGGCATAAATACATACAGATAGACCAATGGAACAGAATAGAGAGCCCAGAAATAAACCCGAGTCTCTATGGGCAATTAATCTTTGACAAAGGGGGCAGAAGCATAAAATGGAATAAAAATAGCCTCTTCAACAAATGGTGTTGGGAAATCTGGATGGCTACATGCAAAAAAATGAAACTCCAGCACCAACTTACACCATACACAAAAATAAATTCAAGGTGGATTAAAGACTTAAATGTAACTCGTGACACCATAAAAGTTCTAGAGGAAAACATCGGTAGGAAAATCTCAGACATTCCACGCAGCAACTTCTTCAATGATATGTCCCCTAGAGCTAGGGACATAAAGGAAAGAATAAACAAATGGGACCTTATCAAAATAAAGAGCTTCTGTGGGGCTAAAGAAAATAGTATTAAAATAAAAAGAGAACCAACCATATGGGAAAACATATTTGCCAACGATACTTCAGACAAGGGTCTGATCTCCAAAATATATAAAGAACTCATACGACTCCACTCCAGGAAGACAAACAACCCAATTAAAATATGGGCAAAAGACATGAACAGACACTTCTCGAAAAAGGACATACAGGGGGCCCAGATGCTCAACATCATTAGCCATCAGAGAGATGCAAATTAAAACCACAATGAGATATCACCTCACACCAGTCAGAATGACCATCATAAACAAATCAACAAACAAGAAGTATTGGAGAGGATGTGGAGAAAAGGGAACCCTAGTGCACTGTAGATGGGAATGCAGACTGGTGCAGCCACTGTGGAAAAGATGCTCAACATCATTAGCCATCAGAGAGATGCAAATTAAAACCACAATGAGATATCACCTCACACCAGTCAGAATGACCATCATAAACAAATCAACAAACAAGAAGTATTGGAGAGGATGTGGAGAAAAGGGAACCCTAGTGCACTGTAGATGGGAATGCAGACTGGTGCAGCCACTGTGGAAAACAGTATGGAATTTCCTCAGAAAACTAAAAATGGAATGCTCAATCCACTGAGCTACACCAGCCAGGGCTGGCCCTGCCCCAACAGTGTTTAAAAGCAAGCCTTGAAAAGATCAAACTAATTCCAAGAAACTGAACTTCATAACAAGAAAAGTAAATGCAACACGATTTAAAGGAGTACAACAAAATTTAGCAACCGATAACAAAAACGTAATAATGTCAGTACAAAGTTATTAGTCATACAAAGAAGCACAAATAAGGAGAAAAACCAACAGAAAGAGACCAAGACATGACCAATTAGATTTAGCAGATAAGGACATTAAAATAGCTATGATAAATATGTTCCATATGTTCGAGCAGGTAGGCAAAAATTCGAGCATGAGAAATGAAAGATATAAAAAACCTCAAATGAAGCTTCTAGAGATGAAAAAGTACAGTATCTGAAGTGAAAAGCAGTCGATAGATTAAAAGCAAATAACACCTGTAGAAGAAAGGTAAGTAAATTGGAAGGAACAGCAATAGATTTTTTTCCAAAATATATCCAGAGAGAAAAAAGGATGGAAAAATTCACAAGGGTTATTCAATAATAAAACAGAATAAAAGGAAAACATCAAAATTGTGGGAAGCTGCTAAAGTAATCCTTACAGAGAAATTTACAGCAATAAATGCTTATATTATAAAAGAGAAAAAGTCTCTAATAAATAATCTATACTTCCACCCTAAGAAACTAGAAAAATAAAGATATAAACTCAAAGCAAGCAGAATAAAAGAAATAATAGATAAGAGGAAAAACTAATAATATTGAAAACAAAAAAATAGGTAAGATAAAAATATTGAGTTGGCCAAAAAGTTTTTTTTTTTCCATAAGACAGCTCTAGTAGCACTTAGTTGTCTTTGGCTTCATTCAAAACAATTTTATTAGACTGTATGATGACAGCTGTCATATCCCCGTGCATTTAAAAAAATCTTATCAAAATTGGTGAATTTTTGTGTAGCCATTTTAATATAGAAGATGGAAGAAAATACACAACACTTTCACCATGTTATGTTTTATTATTTCAAGAAAGGTGAAAATACAACTAAAACACAAAAAAAGATTTGTGCAGTGTGTGGAGAAGGTGCTGTGACTGATCAAAAGTAGTTTGCAAAGTTTAATACTGGAGATTCTCGCTGGACCATGCTCTATGGTTGAGTAGACCAGTTAAAGTTGATAGCAATCAAATTGAAACATTAAATGAGAACAGTCAACATCATACCATGTGGGAGATAGCCGACATACTTAAAATATCCAAATCAATACAGTTATCGTGAAAATTAAAAATGTGTCTTTTATTTTATGGAAAAAAGTAAACAGACTTTTTCGGCAACCCAATAAAAATAACAGCTAATTATTTGAAAAGATCAATTAAATTAATAAACCTGACAAAGACTGATAAAGGAAAAAATATAAAACACAAATTACCAATACCAGAAACGAAAAGAGAAACTATCAGCAGAAATGCCTCAGACATTAGAAGGAAAATAAGGGAATACTCCAAATAACACTATGTGCTAAATCTGAAACCTTAGGAGTAATGGACTAATTTTGTGAAAACCACAAATCATGAAAACTCATCCAAGATTAAACACCTAACCTGAATATTTCTATAAATATTAAAGCTATTAAAGTCTTGTTTTTTAAAAACTTAAAAAAAACAAATGTAGGTCTGTCCAGAAGGTATCCAGCCATGTACTATGAAAAATAGAGACATTTCTTGAAAAAGATATGAGAAATGTTGTACACAGGATGACACCTCAGTCCCCTTCAAAGTAGGCACCTTGGGACCTCACACAGTTCTCCCAATTGCCATCAGCTGCTAAGTTGTATTTTCCTGAATCTCATCAATGGTATGAAATCTCTTCCCGCTCAAAGGTGATTTTACTTTTGGGAAAAGCAGGAAGTCACGGGGCACCAAATGTGGGCTGTAGGGAGGCTGAGTCACCTCAGTGATTTGATGTTTTGCAAAAAAACTCTGCATGAGATGTGATGCATGAGTGGGTGTGTTGTTGTGATGAAGCTGCCAATCACCAGTTGCCCATAGCTGTGGCCTTCTAAGTCATCTAATAGTTTCCACAGAGGAATATTCAACTTTAACACAAAATCTGATGTAGATTCGTTGCTCTACTCGCTCAGTCATTTTGAATGTGATGGCCACACAGTGCACATACTCACTCAACGGTGTCTACAGGCCCCACTGACTAGTACAGTGAAGTTGTCATTGTTCATGCTTCTGCATTCCAGTTCACTCTGCTTGGCTGCCAGGTTACATCGATGTCATGCAAACCAGTCTTGTTATAGTAACAAGGGGTGGACTTTTTCTGGACAGACCTTCTATAGGTTCCAGTTGTTTTACCACTAAACATTTAAAGAAATAACATCAATTCAACACAATCTCTATCAGAAAATAATAGAGGAACAAACACTTCCCAAAGCATTTTATGACACTAACATCACCCTAATAAGAAAACCAGACCAAAACAGTACAAGAAAATTACAAACCAATGTCTCATGAACCGAGAGGCAAAAATCCCCAAATATGTAAAAATAGAAGGTCCACCTAAAACAACTAAAAGAGAGCAGACAATAGTACATGCCTTCTAATCTTGTGGAAGTTGGATGGGGATTTATATCCAGGGTTATAAGGGACAGGTAGTGTATATACCAGGACCTGGCCTGTGTCAAGAGGTTAAGAGGAGCAGAATGACAGGGTGGAATTTTTCCCTCCTAGGATTCACAGGGGCAAAGGGGAAGCATGAATTCCCTTCAGACATACATACTCTGGTAAGGAGAAGAGTGTGAAGTCCTACCGTTCAAAGGGTTTTTTATGTCAAACCCATGTGTGCTAAGACCAACAACAAGCAAATTCTGAATCAGTGGATCCAGGATGGAGCACGGGATTCTTATCATTCTTAATGAGTACATTCTTAACAAAGGTTTCTAGTGCACATGGCTTAATGTTATGGGCTGAATTGCAGCCCTCCTGAAATTCATGTTGAAGTCCTAACTCCCCAGTACCTCAGAATATAACTGTATTTGGAGATAGGATCTTTTTTTAAAGAGAAAAAATTGTATTGCAATATAAAATTCACTTATAAAATGTCCACAGAAGATGTCATTCTTCAATGCTATATAAATTTATTGGGAATACTTTATTCACCTTCTATTATTATGATGCCACCACCTAAAACATACTGTAAATGATGAGCTATACTCTATAACAAATGCATCACTGATTTTCAAAAATCGTTGGTTTAATAATAATTAAGACCATATAATCACATCTATACTCTGGAATGTCCATTTATTTTCATGTAGTATAGTGGAATTTAGAGTATAATTATTTGTACATGAATGGTACAGAAAAACATTCACTACTAAATTATTTTATGCCTTCATGACAGGTTAACAATCTTTCTGACTGAAACTACCAGCTTCAGGATTCTCAATGCAGGAATTTGTGTGTATGTTGTGTCTACGTGTGCACCCATGGAACAACTTCACAGGTATCTTTAGTAAACAAGTGCAACATTACTGCTGATTGTTTTGCACGTTTAAACATTATAGTCTGATTATTTGTAAACAAAAAACCCCATACAAATACTCTTAATTCTAGAAAAAAATATGTCAATCTATAATTATTCTAAAATGCTTCACTTGAACACACATCAAATTTCTAAAAGGTGCATACATTACCTTAGATAATTTGTAAAAGTGAGTGTTTCATATTTTATACTATGAAATGTACACTTCTGGTACTGTTTTATGGAGCATAAAGTTTAGATCAGAAAATTATAAATTCTGGATCCCCACAGTTCATTTAGAACACACCTCCAAGTTATGGCTCTCGCAGCAGGTTTAACAGATTAAACATGATGAAGTGTTCTAGCTTCCCTTCTTTCAAGTATCAAAGAAAAATACTCAAAATCTTTGTAGGTGGTAGCTGAAAATGCAAAGCTTTAGAAAACAGTTAAATGTGTCTGGAAATAACATGTAAATGAAACAAGATTCTTAAGCATTTATCTGTCTTAGGCTGATAAGTACTGGGACTTTAAAACAATTTGATTAAACCTGAATACTTGCTCAAAAGTGATAAAGAACATTCGCCGATAAATATAAGGTTTTGGAGGGATATCAATCTTGATGTTTAAAACTTTTTCAATATTATTGACTTTAAGTATTATTTGATTTTGAATTATATTAATTTAATATTTAATTGAGCATAAATATTTGGCCTCACACTAGTTATAAGGAAATGACTTACTTTAGAAATAGAAAAATTTTTAACTATTTTTATTGTTCAAGTTTTTAAATCACTAGAAAGAGAAATTACTAATACTGTCTAAATGTGTCTTTCAATGACAAGAAAAATCCTGCAGTACAGAAAATATCTTGTACTCTAAGGTTTCAGAGTGAGCTGATCTTCTGAAATTTGGATGCCATTTAGAGGACACATGGACAGAACTAAGGGGGAGGAGGGAGGCGGGGGGAAGGGGGGGCTGGGGGGAAAGGGAGGAGGGGAGGGGAGAGGTTGCAAATAACTGTAATTGAACCAAAAAAATAAAATTAAAAAAATTTATAAAAATATAAGTATAAATTTAAATAATTAAACTTTCAAATGATTAAAAAAAAAAAAGAATGGATACCATTACGCCGTTCCTTGTCTTACAGCAGGAATTTTCAACCAGTGTGCTGCTAAAAATTTTAAAACATGCAATACCTATTTGGTCAGGGGCACTGACCTCTTTTCCCTGATTCTCAAATAAAAATATGGCAACAGCCAACACGATAGCCAAAAAAAAAAAAAAAAAATGACAGCAGCAGTGGCAAATGCCAACCAGAAGAGAGCCAGAGACAGACAGACACTATCCGTGCCTTGGTATGGTGGAGGGGGCAGGCCACGGCCAGCCATAACTGATTAACTTTTGAGTTTTTGCAGAGGTGGTGTGTATAGAAAACTGGTCAGTGACTCAGCGCTTCAGTGGGAGCACCCAGAGAAGCTTTTTAAAAGGGGGAGCTGAATCATGCTGGGCAGAGACCCCACACACAGCTGCCCTGCCAGCAAGAGGAAAGGAGTGAGGGTGAGGATTGCTCCCAATCAGTGTAGCTGGGTATATTGATCAAAAAGGTGCAAAGCAAGAGGATTTCTCGGACCCAGTCTGGCACAGCTATGCAGAGTGCAACTGCAGGACTCTGCATACTGTGAGGGCAGAAGACTGGGTACAGTACACCTGAGATTATTTAAAGCCAGACTGAGCCACTGTCACTGGCAGAACCTCAGGGAAGGGAAGGTTGTACCCAGCCCCCACCTCCTGCAGGAGTGGGGAAGATCCACAAAACAGGCTGGGCAGGCTCAGGAACACTTCAGGGTGCATTTCCACAAGAGAAAGACAGCAAGAGGACTGCCTAAAGGGCCCATTTTGAACTTCTGTCAGAGAAGACAAAATACACTGGTTCCTAGAACCCTATTCCACTGAGGCCAGCAAAGCAGGGAGATCAGAAAGCACTGAAGCAAGGGGGATTCAGGGTCCTGCCCAACCTCAGCTGGCACACACAGCTGCCATCAACATCAAGCAGGAGAGAGCTGACACTCTTACACAGATTGCTGTCCCCCACCCCATGAAACAGGCAGCTATTTCATTAGAAACTATACGTTATTGGAAATAAGATGAGACAGGCCAAGATGGGTGGTGCAGGGGCAGGGGGAACACACCCACAATTTTCCAAGAAGACTGAACAGTGCCTGCCAGGGGAGACCCAGGGGCCCCACCCTCCAGATCGCAACAGAAGCTCCCTCCAGAGGCAGGTGAAGGAGATACAGGCACTGATGCCAGACATTGGACAACCCAGAGGTGAATCCAGAAAGAGAAGACAGAAGGCAAACACCAAACTCTGCTGAGACGAATTTCACCTCACTCTTCTTCAGAATTGGCATGTTTCTTTTTTTCTTTTCTTCTCTTCCTTTCACATAGCCCTTTAATATTTCTTCTTTTGCTTCAATTGTATTCCAACTAATTCATGACTTTTGGCCTTTTATTTTTTATTCTTTTTATTCAGATTATTTTTCATTTCATTGTTAGTTCGAATCTCACATTGCACCCTTCCCTTGTCTTACTCCATTTTGCCTTCTTCCTGACCTTTCTTATTAATGTTGTAAAATTTACTTTCCCCCACTCTATGCCTTGTTCCTATTCCTTACTCTTATTATTTCTCCTCCCTCTATCCTCTCAAAAGCATTCTTCCTTCCTTTAGTGAGCTCACATTCTTATTCCCTCTCTTATAATGTTCTTATTTCCTTTACACCTTTGTAAATTGTGGCTTGTTGGGTGTGGATATTATGGTTATTGCTGTTCTTCTTAATTGGTATTCCTATTTATTCAATTTTTCTTGTACTTCAAATCACATAGGTTACTCTCCCCGTGTCTCACACCATTTTGCCTTCCCCCTCCCCTTGCTCATTTCAGTTAGGAAGTTTGTTTGAACTTTTTTCCCTTTCTTAGCCTGAATTCTATACCTTACTCTTACAGTTTTCCTCCCCCACCCCCTCAAAATCATTTTTCTTTACTGTAGACATCTCATATTCTCTTTTGTATAACATCTTATTCCCTTCACACCTCTATTAATCTTTGCTCAGCTGTCATTGTTATTGACCCTGCTGTGCTTTTCTGCAATTATGTTCCCTTTCGTTCAATGCCTTCTTCATTTTATTTCAAACTTCATAGTATACGCTTCCCTTTTCTTACTCCATTTTGCCATCACCCTTCCCTGTTTTACTTATGTTTTTAATTTTATTCTCTTCCTTTCTTTGCTTCATTTCTATTCCCTACTCTTACTATTTCTCCTCCCTCTTCCCACTCAAAACCATTTTCCCTCCTTTAGTCATCTCATATTCCCTTTTCCCCGTCTTATAATACTCTTAATCTCTCTCCACCTTTATTAATCTTTGCTCAATTTCTGTTGATATTGCTGATGAGTCAGGGGGAATTTTGTTGCCATGGGCTTGGTATATGGTAATAATGCTTTGTTAACTAACATCTTTACAACAGCAAAGAAGACGTGGCAGGAGTTGTGACAACCCACCAACAAATGAGCCACCAATAAGCACAGTCCAAGTGCAACAGAAGAGCCCACACAAATGGAATAAAGGGCAACCCTAGAACATCCGGATCAGGAGATCAAACAGACTTCACCACTGAGTCCCACAGAACTCCTACCGCAGATCCACCCCACAAAGACAGGCAGGCAAAGCAGAGCAACATGAAATGCAGAAACAATCAAAAAGAGTCATGTAAAATGGGGAGACAGAGAAAGAACCCTCAATCAAAAGGAATGGAAGAATGCCCCCAAAAAGAGCTAAATGAAATTGAGGCAAGCAATCTATCAGACACAGAATTCAAAACAATGGTTATAAGGATGCTCAAGGAACTCCATGAGAACTACAAGGAACTTAGTGGGAACTACAGCAGTGTGAAAAAGGACAAAGAAACTATGAACAAGAACCAGGAAGAAATGAAGAATACAATATCAGAAATGAAAAATGCACTAGCAGGAATTAAAAGCAGGCTAGATGAAGCAGAGGACCAAATCAGCAAACCGGAAGAGAAGGTGGAAAGAAATATTCAGACAGAGGAACAAAACGAAAAAAGATTGAAAAAGAATGAGGATACTTTAAGGGAACTTCAGGACAACATGAAACAGAAGAACATTCGCATCACAAGAATATGAGAAAGAGAAGAAAAGCTGCAAGGGGTAGAAAACCTGTTTGAAAAAATAATGACAGAAAACTTTCCTAACTTCATGAGGAGAAAAGTCACACAAGCTCAGGAAGCACAGAGGGTCCCAATCAAGATGAACCTAAATGGGCCTACTCCAAGGCACATCAATTTAATGCCAAATGTTAAAGACAAGGAGGGTTTCTTACAGGCCGCAAGGGAGAAACAGCAAGTAACATAAAAGAGAGCTCCAGTCAACGGCCATACCACCCTCAACGCACCCGATCTCGTCTGATCTTGGAAACTAAGCAGGGCCAGACCAGGACTTGGATGGGAGAGAGCTCCAATAAGGCTATCAGCTGATTTCTCAACAGAAACACTACAAGCCAGAAGGGATTAACATGAAATATTCCAGGTAATGAAAAGGAAGGACCTACGACTAAGACTATCCAGGAAGGCTCTCATTTAAAATGGAAGGCGAAATAAAGAGTTGCCGAGACAAAAGAAGGCTGAAGAGTATGTCTCCACCAAGTCCATACTACAAGAGATGCTAAAGGAACTGATATAAAATGAAGAAGAGAGAAGCAGAGAGAGGGACAGGGAGGAAGAGAGAGAAACACAGGTATGGACACAATGGTATTGAATAGGTATCTATCAATAATAGCCTTAAACATATATGGATTAAATGCTCCAATCAAAAGACACAGGGTAGCTGAATGGATAAGAAAACACAACCCACATACATGCTGTCTACAAGAGACTTACCTAAGAACAAAAGATTTATACAGGTTGAAAGTGACAGGACGGAAAAAAATATTCCAAGCAAATGGACACAAAAGGAAAGCTGGGGTAGCAATATTTATATCAGACAGACTTCAAAACAAAAGCCATAAAAAGGGACAAAGCAGGTCAATACATAATACTTAAAGTAACAATACAACAACAGGATATTACCCTTGTAAACATACATGCACGCAATATAGAAGGATCTAAATATATAAAGAAAAGCTTAAAGGACTTCAAGAAAGATATTGACAACAAAGTCACTGTAGGGGATTTTAACACCCCACTGTCAACAATGGATAGATCTTTCATAAATGTGTTATTTCTAGTTTCTGAAATAACGAACCCCTGGATGCAAAACGGCAGGGGTTTTTTTAGCATCCTATGCAGGCAATATACTTCCCTCGCTGTGTGTGCCAGCAGTGAAAAGAAATATATCCTATTGTAACTGAGCTTGTTCAACATCCTGTCCTTTGGGTGGGACCTCCAGAACACCTGAGGCTTAGTGCTACCCAGGCTTCCTGTGCTGCTCCACCCCCAAAACCCCTTGCCTAGCCCTGGAGGAGCCCCTGTACCCCTGCCTCCCTTCCCAGGGCCCTTGCCCTCTGGCCCTGAGTGTGCCTCCTACACACTCAGTGCAAGTTTGCAGCACAAGCACACAGACCCTTTTCTCCCACTTCCTCACCAGTTGCTGGTGGCCAAAATCCAACCACCCAGACTTCAAAAGAATATACATAGTCTTGAAATAATGAAAAGTGGTATCTTTGCATGTGAAAGGAAAGAAGTTGAGGTATGCAACTTTTAAAGTTATATATGAACTAGTCTTGGAAGAGGTTTTTATTTACTCTAGGTCAGAGGTGTGAAACTCATTTTCACCAGGGGCCACATCAGCCTCGGGGTTGCCTTCAAAGGGCCGAATGTAATTTCAGGACTGTATAAATGTAACTATTCCTTAACTAGGAGCAAGGAGCTCGGTGCTGCCTCCAGGTAGAAACAAGGTTCTGGGCCAGATAAAACAAGGTGGAGGGTCAGATTTGGCCCGCAGGCCTTGTGTTTGCCACCTGTGCTCTAGATGAATACACATCAGAACCAATGATCCCATATCACTTCATACCAAGTGTGGTCTGCTTAGTTAAAACCAGTTAGTGCATCTCTTAATTTTTTACAACGATTGTTGTTATTTTTCTTGTTCTTATTATTTGGGGTTTCTAGTATCTTTTTCTTTGCAACTCTCCACACTAAAACTTGCAACATTGTACAGTGAAGCCGTGACTTAACTCTATGCTGCAGTGAGATGTAGCAGGACTTGCCCCAGCAGCACAGGCAGGGTTGACACCATAATCATTATTGATTTAAAGCTTTATTTACCCTTCATCTGTACCCTCTTAGTCAATAAGGTCTTGCCACGTTTTATTAGTGAGGTTGAGACATGTATTATTTGTTTGTTGTTCTGCCCCTTCCCCTATATTAAACTGTGAAATTTGTGATTTGTTTAAACTCTGGGTGAATCATAGCTTAATTGCATGTCCACCTAATTTGTTTCTATATATTTTGTTTGATTCTCTTTCTCCCCTCAGGGCTTCTATGGAAAAAAAAAATATATATATATATATTCTGAAAAGTTTTTGAAGTGCAAGTTTTCTCTCTTGCTTTTCTCTTTGATTTGTGAACACAATGCTGAGATTTAATCACTACATGAAACTCCTGGCTGTGAAAACAAAACAAAAACCGCAAAGGCCTGTTTCTGCAAGCAGCCCCAGAGAACCTATGTGACAGTCAGATGCAAGTTTCAAGGATTCATCATACCCTCAACCCTCTGTTCCCCTTTCCTCTCCTCTCTTTTCTTCAAGAAGTAAGTTGATCCTAGTGATTTAGGCCCATACATTAAACAGGAAACAGGACTTCCAGCCAAGATGGAGGCATAGGTAGATATACTTTGCCTCGTCACAACAACCAAAAGAATGATAACAACAAATTTAAAAACAAAAAACCACCAGAACTGACAGAAAACTGAACTCTATGGAAGACTGACAACCAAGGAGTTGAAGAAGAAACATTCATCCAGACAGGTAGGAGGGGCAGAGACAGGCAGCGGGGCAGAGAGGACCCGCGGCAAGGCAGTGGCTGCTGGACCGAGCAAGGGGATGGCTGCCAGAACAGGCAGTCCCACATTCGCATGCGGATAAACCAGGAGGAACAACTTGGGAGCAAGACAGACCACCCAACCCAGGGTTCCAGTGCAGGGAAATAAAGCTTTAAAACCTATGACTGAAAAAAATCTATGGAGGTTGTGGTGGCAGAAAAAATTTCCGGCTTCACAGGAGAGTTGTTGGAGAGACCCACAGGGTGATAGAATGTACACAAACCTACCCACCCAGGAATCAGCACCAGAAGGGCCCAATTTGCTTATGGGTAGAGGCAGTGACTGAAATCCAGTAGAGAGTTGAGCAAGTGGCACTGTTCCCTCTTGGACCCCTCCCCATACAGAGCCACAACACAACGACTTGGGTTGCCCTACTCTGGTGAACACCTAAGTCTCTGCCCCTTACTACATAACAGGTGCACTGAGACAAAAAAAAAATGACCCAAATGAAAGAACAGACCAAAGCTCCAGAAAAAATACAACTAAGCAATGAAAAGATAATTAACCTATCAGATGCACAGTTCAAAACACTGGTAATCAGGATGCGCACAGAATTGGTAGAGTATGGTCGCAAAAGAGAGGAAAAAGTGAAGGCTATGAAAAGTGAAATCAAGGAAAATGTACAGGGAACCAACAGTGAAGAGAAGGAAACCAGGACTAAAAGCAATGACTTAGAACAGAAGGAAGAAATAAACATTCAACCAGAACAGAAGGAAGAAACAAGGATTCAAAAAAAAATGAGGAGAGGCCTAGGAACATCTGGGACAACTTTAAACATTCCAACATTTGAACCATAGGGGTGCCAGAAGGACAAGAGGAAGAAGAGCAAGAAACTGAAAACTTATTTGAAAACATAATGGAGAACTTCCCTAATCTGGCAAAGGAAATAGACTTCCAGGAAGTCCAGGAAGCTCAGAGAGTCCCAAAGAAGTTGGACCCAAAGAAGCAGACACCAAGGCACATCATAATTAAGTTACCCAAGATTAAAGATAAGGACAGAATCTTAAAAGCAGCAAGAGAAAAGAAGACAGTTACCCACAAAGGAGTTCCCATAAGACTGTTATCTAATTTCTCAAAAGAAACCTTGCACCCTGGCTGGTGTAGCTCAGTGGATTGAGCGCAGGCTGGGAACCAGAGGGTCCCAGTTTGATTCCCCGTCAGGGCACATGCCTGGGTTGCAGGCCGGGTACCCAGTGAGGGCCATGTGAGAGGCAACCATACATTTGTGTTTCTCTCCCTCTCTGTCTCCCTCCCTTCCCTTTTCTCTAAAATAAATAAATAAAATCTTTAAAAAAATAATAAATAAATAAATAAAAAAACCTTGCAGGAAAGAAGGGGCTGGAAAGAAGTACTCAACGTCATGAAAGGCAAGGACCTACATCCAAGAATACTCTATCCAGCAAAACTTTCATTTAGAATGGAGGGGCAGATAAAGTGCTTCTCAGATAAGGTCAAGTTCAAGGAGTTCATCATCACCCAGCCTTTATTATATGAAATGTTAAAGGGATTTATATAAGGCATGGAGGGGTATCAACAGGGGAATGGGAGGGGGAGAGAGGAGGAAAAAGTACAGAGAATAAGTAGCATAAACAGTAGGTAGAAAACAGACAGGGGGAGGTTAAGAATAGTATAGGAAATGCAGAAGCCAAAGAACTTATGTGTATGACCCATGGACAAAAACTAAAGGGCAGGGAATGGGGGTGGGGCAGGGCGGAGGGGAATAAAGGGGGGGAATGGGACAACTGTAACAGCATAATCAATAAAACATATTTTTTAAAAAATCTTTCATCTAGAATGGAAGGGCAGTTATAGTGCTTCCCAGATAAGGTCAAGTTAAAGGAGTTCATCATCACCAAGCCCTTATTATATGAAATGTTAAAGGGACTTACCTAAGAAAAAGAAAATGATCAAAACTATGAACAGTAAAATGACAACACACTCACAACTATCAACAACTAAACCTAAAACAAAAAGAAACTAAGCAAACAACTAGAACAGGAACAGAATCAGAGAAACAGAGATCACATGAAGGGTTATCAGTGGGCAGGGGGAGGGGGCAATGGGGGAAAAGGTACAGGAAATAAGTAGCATAAATTGTCAGTACAAAATAGACAGGGGGAGGTTAAGAATAATACAGGAAATGGAGAAGCCAAAGAATTTATATGTATGGCCCACGGACATGAACGAAGAGGGGGATGAATGCAGGTGGGAGGGTGAGTGCAGGGCAGAGGGGAATAAAGGGGTAAAATGGGACAAGTGTAATAGCATAATCAATAAAATGTATTAAAAAAAGAAAAGAAACAAACCAAGCAAGCAAAATATAACCAGAGACATTGAAATATTCCTCTAAATTTTAAAAGTAATCATCATGGTTGAAAAATACATTTCTCACCACTCTGACTGGTTTCAATATGGACAGTGATCCAGGAAAGAATTGAGAAGTTTTTTTCCTAGACTTATTTTATATCTCCTAAAAGGCATTGTCCACAGGGGTAAGAGATTTCTGGTGCAATTATTATTTCTAAGTGAAAAAGATTTTTTTTTTTCAGAATCGTCCATGGGAAAAACTTTTCCCAGCTCATAATCATAGAAAATAATTAGAATAATAAGCCTTCTATGGACAAGAACTCACTACTGGGTAAGTGAAGCAAGAGTTAAAACAAAATGATAATTAGAGTACATTTTGCTTAAAACCTGTTGGTGACTACTGCTGTTCTGAAGATAAGATCCAGACTCCTTTCCACAGTCTTGTCAGCCGTTCCACCCGCATTCCCAGCCACTCATCTCCCTACTGCCTAACAACAGCTACTCAACCTTCTGTGTGGGCTTCAGTGGTGCCAAACTCCTGCCTGGCACTGGCACATGCTGTTTCCTCCATCTGTAAAGCTCTATCTTGTTCTCTTTGCCTAGCTTTACTTGTCAAGCCTCAATTTAAGTGTTTCTTCCACAGGAAAGCTTTCTCTCATTCTCTGGATAGGAAATTTTTTCCTTTTTTTAATAGAAATATATCGACATATAACATTGTGTAAATTTAAGGTGTACAGCATGTTAATTTGATATATTTATATATTGTAATATGATTGCTATTGTAGTGATAATTAACACCTCTATCACATTACATAATTATCATTTCTTTTTAGTGGTTGAAATATTTAAGGTCCAGTCTCTTAGCAATTTGATTATAATACAATAGCGTATGTATTCACTGTACTGTGCATTAAATCTCCCGGGCTTATTTACTACTTATTGTAAGTTTGTACCCTTAAACAACATAGGGGCTAACCCCCACACCCACCCCACATTCCTTGGTAGCCATCATTTTACTCTGTTTTTACGAGTTTGTTTTCAAGATTCCACATATTAGTAACATCATACAGTATTTGTCTTTTTCTGTCTGACTTATTTCACTTAGCATAATGTGCTCATGGATAAAGAAGGTGTGAGATATGTTTATAATGGAATATTATTCAGCCATGAGAAAAAAGGACATTCTGCCATTTGCAACAACATGGATTGACCTTGAGGAAAAAAATCTCTTGAGTGTTTGTTTTCTGAGCACCCTCTTATTTTCATTCATAGCATTTATTGTCTGACTCCACCACTCAAACTGTAACCTCCAGGAGGAAAGGGGCTGTCTCCTTTATTCACCACCATACCCCTAGTTTAGTGTAGGTACTCAATGAAAAATTCAGTTTAGGGCACCGAAACCGTACAACATGCCCTAGAAGGGATTTCCCCCATGAGAGGGTTGGTCAGAGAAGTGACCCAACAATCTCCGCTACCTTCTCCCTCTGCCATCTCAGTGGTTTTGTCCAAGCTCTCCATTCCTAATCTTACCCATTTTATCAACCCACCCTCTATCCTTTAATACTTGCTCTTCTCCCTCTCGGTCTAGTCTTGTTTTCCCGATTTTTTAATAGAAGTTGGATATAGAAAAATATTTCAAGTCTTCTCAATGCCACTGTAAAAAAAAACAATAATGCCCGTTCAATGGAAAATGGTAATCAACTTTCAGATTCAATGTCAATTTGACAAGGGCAGCCACTGTTCAGTCCCAGTCAGTTGTTACAGGAAATGGGTGCCCTGTGTGCCAGATTCTGTGTTTTCAGAAGCCAGGAATCTATCTTTTTATATAAACCCTGTCTCTTATATTTGAAATATTGGCAACTATTTTTTACTGTGAACACGTGTTATGTTAATGAAGCATATCCATAGGCCAGAAGTGTCCCAGAAGCCACTACTTTGTGACCACAAAATAGTACATAATTTAACTACAATGCAAGTCAGAATGAAAACAGTGGTATAATGGAAGTAAACGCAGCATACCGTAGGAAAATATATAGTGCAACAATCGTAAAATGCACATTGTCATATTAATAGATACGTGAAAAAAAATAAAAACTAGGCCAGGCCATGGCCGGTGTGGCTCAGTTTGTGAGAGCACTGTCCTGTAAACCAGAAGGTTGTAAATTTGATTCCCAGTCAGGACACATGCTTAGGTTGAAGGATCGGTCCCCAGTCAGAGCATGTACAAGAGACAACCAATCAATGTTTCTTTCTCACATTGATGTTTCTCTCCCCCTCTCTCTCCCTCCGTTCCTCTCTCTCTCTAAAATCAATAAGCATGTCTTTGGGTGAAGATTAAAAAAAATAAAACAAAATAAAATAAAAAATAGGTCAGGTAACCTCTTTATGTGAGAGCATAGGTAAAGCAGGATTGCAGTGCCCCGACCTTTGTTTGGCTACCAGAATCACACAGGTGGTCCAGTCATGGTCCATGACATGCTCGCTTGCCTATATTTGCCTCCTGGATCTTGGCAATGAAGACAGAAAGGGAGGAATGATGATTAAAACAAAGAAAATAAGCTTAGAAAGGAGCACAGTGTTCTTTCAGAAAAGCACTACAGGAAATAAATTCAAGAAAAATGATTCACAGACATGTGTATTCATTAACAGTTCATTCCTAAGTGCACCTTTGAGTTTAGACATTTTGATTGTAATTTCCATTATTATACTTTTAAGATCCTTACTTTAGTCCTTTGCCTCATCTTTTCAGTCTCCTAAGTAACCAAAACATTCAAACCTCTTTTTGCCACTTAATCCTACCTAACTTCAACTTTCTAATTTTCCTCTAGTAAAAATAATCAAAACGCTACTTAAATCTAACCAGCTTCTCAAAGCTTATCTTCACTATTCTAACTCGTTTCCCCAACCATTCTTTATCCTTTCCATTTCCCTAATCTATGACCCTTTGTGAATATCTTTGTAACTTCATAATTAATGCAATCTTTTATGATTAACCTTAAGTAATTAATTTCCTGGAATATAGCCATAATCCACAAAACTAATATTCATTGCCCTCTTAGGACTACCTGAAATCCTAGATAAGCATTTTGAAGAGAACTTATATAAAGAAGTTTGAGCTATTACGGCACATAAAGAGTCAATGATATTCACTGAAGCACTGTTTGTACAGACATGCCATGGAGATATTACGAGTTCAGTTCCAGACTTCTGCAATAAATCAAGTAAAGGCATACCTCAGAGATACTGTGGTTTCAGTTCCACATCACTATAATAAACTGAGTATCACAATAAAGCAAATCATATTCAGCTGGTGGAGGATGCCTTACATTTGTGAAATATGCAACACCTATTAAGAGCAATAAAGCAAAGCACAGCAAAATGAGGTATGCTTGGTCATAGAAAAAGACTAGATAAACCCAAATGTCCATCATTCGGAGAATGGTTCAATGTACCAGGAGGTAACTATATTGTGAATTACTATGAATGTTTCATGTATGAATAGACACAGTAGGTCTTGGATTGTGATTGCAAGAAGCAGGGTCTGACATAAGGATTCTTGTGCACATGATTTATTGGGGAGCTGCTCTCAGGAGAAGGGAGGAAGGCAAGCAGGATAGAGCCAGAGGAGAAAGGTAGGGAAGAATCTGGTCTTAGCTGGAAATTAGCCTCAGTCTGATCCCACAGAAATCCTCTGAAGTATAAAGTGCACTGCACCAAGCATTCCCTCCCCAACCCTGAGTAAAAGACCCTTTATACCCCAAATCCCAACAGCTCTCCAAATGTTTAAGTTGCCTTCTTCCAGTGCACACAATGAAATGGCCAGGAATTCTTTGGGAAAGAACTGAAAGAATCATTACTACAAATATGTGCAGTGGTACTGCATGGTCCTTCCTCCATGGGGCCTTAAACCCTATTTAGTCCATGGGTTCCAGGTGTGAAAACGAACTCAGGTCCAGAAACTCAGCAGGAGGTAGTAATAACTTCGTACTGGAGTAACTGCCCTCAGCCTCCTCATCATTCAAGCTTGACTGCTTTTGATTTACAGGTTAAGCAGTGCCCTTGTTATCGCCCCATCTATTTTACCCATGAGGGATATCATATTTTATTAACTACCTCCACAACTGCCACTGGGTCAGGCCCTTTGGCTGCCTCTCTGATCTAGCTCTGTATTATGATTATTGCATCCACCTCGCTTCTGGAAATTGAGCATTACCACCTGGCCTGTATTACCTTGGTTTGCCCATCATCTCCATTGCTAGTTATGAGCCCAGTTCTGTGACTGCCTCTCCTACTGTCCACTCTGGCCTGCATGTGGCCTGCACATGAACTTCTTCAGGATGCTGGTGCCCTCTCATTAGCACATTACCCATGGCCTTGGTGAACAGTGTATTCTCTGAGCCCTTCTGTGCCATATAATCCCCCAATGAATCTTCTGACTTCACATGCCATAATCACTCAGCAGAATCCACTCAGCCTTCTACTCACTGTCTGCCACGGTAAATCAGGCATGTCTACCCAACTAGGTGTCAGCCAACACATTTTCTATGCATCTAGGGTCCATTTTAACCCTAGTGTGTTTGCACCATATTCCAGGGTCCTTGCCAGGGTGTTAAATCCTGGATCCCAGGAAAGACTTCTATATCTACAAAATATCTCTTATCCAAATTTGTGTTCTTCCTCCCTTGGTTCAGCAAAATCCTTGCCCATACCTACTGTCCCAGCTCTTGCTGGTACACTTTGACAGGATGCTTCAGGTCATCCAGGTATTGTGCCTTTCCTATCTTAGCCAGCATAGCACACTCCTAGCTGGATTACATTGAGATTTAACCCCTAGTTATTGGCCTACTGTCCAAAAAGACCAAGGCAGGGAGTGGGGCAAGTGCTGAGGGGGCATAAACATGTCTTGTAAGGGAGAGGTCTCTGTATTGTGTTGAAGCAAATGAAGCATGCTACCTCTTAATAGCAAAGAGTGGGACAATTCTATAGGCTCAGAGATTCAGGGAAATCTGGGAATTCAAGGTTTTTAAGGCCCAGAAGTCCCTCTCTCTCTACGATGTCAAATTATCATTCTTTCCCAAGCAAAACCCTGACTTTGGTATAGCACACCTGCCTTAGTTGAGATTTTAACCATGTTTACAGAATTACTACTCATGATTAAGTCCTGGTCCTTTGCTTTCTCTCTCATTCTGCTGCAAGAGGTGAGAGCCTCTTTATATGCTACCAAGGAAGTTCTAGAGATGTCATACTTAACTTTAAATTGCCAATTAATCACTTTCAGCTTTTTGTTATCTTTTCCCAAACTATCAATCAAACTTAGGATTAACCACCAAATTCCATTCTTTTAAACATTACTATTCTCCCCTTATTTCTCAAATGTCTGACATAAACCAATAGCTGATGTATTCCCTCCCACCAATGAAAGTTTTAACTTTATTGCTACCTCGTGTCAGGGAACATCCATGCTCCACCTTCCACCTCAATGGAGTCCTCAATGCCAGTCAGGCAGTGGTGATCCAGGTCCAAAATCCCATGAAAATATTGAATTCCTGCTTCTTCAGACCACTCTTGCCACCAAATGTCACAGATTCTGGGTTCCCCAGGAAACAGACTCAAAGATGGAGACTAATGTGCCAGAAATATATTAGGGAGTGCCCTTGGGATCAACACCTGGAAAGGAGGTGGAGGAAACAGCACTGGAAAGAGGGGAAAATGAAGCTATGATGCAGTCCCAACAAAGGCCTCAGCCAACGCCACAGTAGGCTCTCAAACTAGAATGACTGGTTGGCCCAAATTGGGTTTAAAGAGAGGACAGCACCTTTATACCACTGCATTAACTGTTCACTCAAAGTGGGCATACCTTGAAAGGAGGCATGATCTTGGGTGAGGCAGCTTTCTTTAGCCACAATACCTAAAGAGGGCTGACACCTGAGGGCCTTCTTCAAGACATGCTGCCAGCAGTTAAGAGGAATAACATCTTCATTGCTGAAGGCAGATCAGGGTGACACATTACAACATTCATAACATGTACTCACGGAAATACCATGTGAATGCAAACTTTCTGATCTGCCTCCCAATTGGTATGGAAAAGAACACATTCACTAGATCAATAGCCACATACGTGTGGCTATGTTCATTTGTTCTAGTGAAGACACCTCATCTGACTCAGCAGTTGCTACTACTACACAGTAAAATCTGTGATACTTCATTTTGTTACATGCCATGATTTATCCGGGTTTTTTTTTAAGATCACACTAGTGCATTAAATAGGAACCTGATATATGCAAAAAAAAAAAAAAGAAACTTGACCACCAACTTACACCATACACAAAAATAAACTCAAGATTGATAAAAGACTTAAAATATTAAGTCATAACACCATAAAAGTCCTAACGGAGAACATAAGGAGGAAAATCTCAGATATTCCATGCAGCAATATTTTCACCGATGTGTCCCCTAGAACAAGGGCCATAAAGGAGAGAATGAACAAATGGGACTTCATCAAATTAAAAGGCTTCTGTACGGCTAAAGAAAACATCAGCAAAATGAAAAGGGAACCAAGTGTATAGGAAAATATATTTGCCAATGATACCTCAGACAAGGGTTTGACCTCCAAAATGTATAAAGAACTCACACAAACCCACAGCAGGAAGAGAGAGAATCCAATTAAAAAATGGGCAAAGGGCCCCAGCTGGTGTGACTCACTGGATTCAGCATGGGTCTGTAAACCAAAGGGTCACTGGTTTGATTCCCAGTTGGGGCACATGCCTGGGTTGTGGCCAGGTCCACAGTGCGGAGCTCAAGGCAACCACACATTAATGTTTCTCTCACTCCCTTCCCCTCTCTCTAAACATAAATAAATAAAACCTTAAAAAGATAAAAAAAAATGGGCAAAGGACCTGAACAGACACTTCTCCAAGGAAGACATACAGACCCAGAGAAACATGATAATATGTTCAGCATCAATAGGCATCAGAGATGCAAAGTAAAACTACAATGAAGTACCACTTCATACCAGTCAGAATGGCCATCATAAACAAATAAAAGAAAAAGAAATAAAAGGGAGAAGCAAAACTGTCCGTTTGCACATAACATGCTAGTGTACATAGAAAATCCTTAGACTCCACCAAAAAACTACTCGTCCTAATAAATGAATTTGGCAAAACAGTGGGATACAAAGTCAATATCCAGAAATCAAAGGCATTTTTGTACAACAACAATGATATATCAGAAAGAGAAATCAGGAAAAAAATCCCATTTCGTAACAAAATCTCTTAACGAAAAATGGCCTCATGGCCCTGGCTGGGGTGGCTCAGTGGACTGAGCACCAGCCTGTGAACCAAAACACCGCCTCATGGCAGCCTCCCACAAGACAGGGAGGTAGATGAGAAATGGTCTTGGGACAGCTCCTCACAATACTGTTCCACGTTCTAGAGAGCATTACAGGGCATTCCTCCAAGACTTGAGGCAAACTGTGGTTGAGCCTTGGTAATGTGGCCTGTGTGAATATATTCAAGGTCCCCAGGACGCTGTGGCACGATTATGTCCCTACACCCACAACATGAAGGAAAGTTCCATGACTCTAAAGGCTGTATGTAGCTTGTACACTGCTGTATTCCCCGTACCTAGAATAGTGCCTGACTCATAGTAGATGCTCAGTGAATACTTTATTGATACTTTACAGATGGACAGATGGATGATGGATAGGTATATAAGGACTTAAAACAGGGGTGTCAAAATCATTTTCCCCGGGTGCCACATCAGCCTCACGGTTGCCTTCAAAGGGTTGAATGTAACTTTACGACTGTATAAATGTAACTACTCCTGGGGGGAGGTGGGGAGAGGGGGGAGGGGAGGGAGAGGATGCAAATAACTGTAATTGAACAACAATAAAGTAATTTAAAAAAATGTAACTACTCCTTAATTACAGGCAAGAAATTCTACATTCGGCCCTTTGAAGGCAACCACGAGGCTGATGTGACCTGGTGAAAATGAGTCTGACACCCCTGACTTAAAATGTCTGTTCTTATAGAACATACGTGTTCTATAAGAGTCTGACAACAGCATTAGAAGTAAATTGGGTAGCAAATTAACTGATAAGAAAAATGAAGCCCTGGCTGGTGTGGCTCAGTGCATTGAGTGCCAGCCTGCAAACCAAAGGGTTGCCAGTTTGATTCCCATTCAGGGCACATGCCTGGGATGTGGGCCAGGTCCCCAGTAAGGGGTACTGGAGAAGGAACCACGCATTGATATTTCTCTCCCTCTTTTTCTCCCTCCCTTCCCCTCAGTCTAAAAATAAATAAAGATGGAAGCATAGGTACATACATTTTGCCTCCTCCCACAACCAAAAGGACAACAAATTTTAAAACAAAAAATAATCAGAACTGCCAGAAAATCAAACTGTATGGAAGTCCAACAACCAAGGAATTAAATAAGAAACATTCATCCAGACCGGTAGGAGGGGCGGAGACAGACAGGATGGAGAGGATTCTCAGCAAGGTGGCAACTAGAGGACCGGGGAGGGTGAGGCAGAGCTGGCAGAGCGGGTGGTCACACATTTGCCTGCGGATAAACCAGGAGGAACAGCTGGGGAGCGAGACAGACAATGAAACCCAGGGTTCCAGTGCAGGAAAATAAAAAGCCTCAAAACCTCTGACTCAGGGATGTGAAACTCATTTTCACTGGGGGCCACATCAAACTTGTGGTCACCTTCAAAGGGTCAAATGTAATTTTAGGACTGTATAAATATCACTACTTCTTAACTAGGGGCGAGGAGCTCGGTGCTACTGCTGGGTAAAAACAAGGTGCCAGGCCTGATAAAACAAGGTGGAGGGCCAGATTTGGCCCGGGGGCCTTGTGTTTGCCACCTGTGCTCTGACTGAATAAATCTGTGGGGGTTGAGGAGGCAGAAGGAACTCCCAGCCTCACCGGACAGTTTGTTGGAGAGACCCAAAGGGTCCTAGAATGTACACAAACCGACCTACCTGGGAATCAGCACCAGAAGGGCCCAATTTGCTTGTGGGTAGCAGCAGAAGTGACTAAAAGCCAGTAGAGAGCTGAGTAAGCAGCACTGTTCCCTCTTGAACCCCTCCCCATACAGAGCCACAACACAACCACTTGGGTTACCCCGCTCTGGTGAACACCTAAGGCTCTGTCCCTTACCATGTAACAGGCACACCGAGACAAGAAAATATGGCCCAAATGAAAGAACAGATCGAAGCTCCAGAAAAAATACAACTAAGCAATGAAGATATAGCCAACTTATCAGATGCACAGTTGAAAAGACTGGTAATCAGGATGCTCAGAGAAATGGTTGCGTATGGTCACAAAATAGAAGAAAAGGTAAGGGCTATGAAAAGTGAAATCAAGGAAAATGTACAGGGAACCAACAATGAAGGGAAGGGAACCAGGACTCAAAGCAATGACTTGGAACAGAAGGAATAAATAAACATTCAACCAGAACAGAAGGAAGAAATAAGAATTCAAAAAAATGAGGAGAGGCTTAGAAACCTCTGGGACAACTTTAAACATTCCAACATCTGAATCACAGGGGTGCCAGAAGGAGGAGAGAAAGAGCAAGAAACTGAAAACTTATTTGAACAAATAATGAAGGGAAACTTCCCTAATTTGGCAAAGGAAATAGACTTCCAGGAAGTCCAGGAAGTTCAGAGTCCCAAAGAAGTTGGACCCAAGGAAGCACACACCAAGGCACATCATAATTAAGTTACTCAAGATTAAAGATAAGAACAGAATCTTAAAAGCAGTAAAGAGAAAAGGAGAGTTACCTACAAAGGAGTGCCCATATGACTAGCAGCTGATTTCTCAAAAGAAATCTTGCAGGCAAGAATGGGCTGGAAAGAAGTATTCCACGGCATGAAAGGCAAGGACATACATCCAAGATTACTCTGCCCAACAAAGCTATCATTTAGAATGGGAGGGCAGATAAAGTGCTTCCCAGATAAGGTCAAGTTAAAGGAGTTCATTATCACCAAGCCCTTATTATATGAAATGTTAAAGGGACTTATCTAAAAAAAAGATGAAAAATATGAACCATTAAGTGACAACAAACTCACAACTATCAACAAATGAACCTAAAAAAACAAAAACAAAAATGAACTAAGCAAGCAACTAGAACAGGGACAGAATCACAGAAATGGAGATCACATGGAGGGTTATCAGCGAGGAGAGGGTGGGGGAAGAAAGGGGAAAAAGGTACAGGGAATAAGAAGCATAAGTGGTAGGTACAAAATAGACAGGGGAAGTCAAGAACAGTGTGGGAAATGGAGAAGCCAAAGAACTTATATGTACAATCCATGGACTTGAACTAAGGAGGAATGATAGTGGGAGGTGGGTACAGGACAGACGGGAATAAGGAGGAGAAAAAAATGGGACAATAGCATAATCAATAATATATATATATATATATATATATTTTTTTTTTTAAGATTTTATTTATTTATTTTTAGAGAGAGGGGACGGAGGGAGAAAGAGAGGGAAAAAGAGCTTGCCTCTCACATGGCCCTCACTGGGGACCCGGCCCGCAACCCAGGCATGTGCCCTGACTGGGAATCGAACCAGGACCCTAATAAAATATATTTTTAAAAAAAGAATACTATGTCACCATTAAAACTCATGTTTTTAGAGCAAAAAAAGTAAAAAAATAAAATCTTTAAAAAAAAAAGAAAAGAAATGACACAGGAGAGGTTATGGGCTTCACACAGGTTGCTCAGCAAAACTAAGACTGGATTCCACAACTGTTAACACAAAGACAGAAATTCTCTTCACCAGATGACTTTTATAAAAGGTCTCCTAATAGACACCCCCTCCACATAAGGAGTGTGGTTATGCGCTCAGAGTTCTGAACTGTTGAACACGTGGAACAGTTTCTTTTACTTGGCACTTTTAAACTAGGGATTGTATCTGAGAAAATTCAATCAGTATTTCCCAGGTCTATATTCAGTTCTTACATACATGCTCAGTTTGTTTTTTGGATTCTGTCAATCTGTTTTCTCTTATGAAATATTTCATTAATAATGCCATTGGTATATTGTGCAAAAGAAAAAGAAACTTTCCACAATTTACCATCATGAGCTTTGTCTCTAACCATGTGCCACTTTTCTAATTTCAACACTAAAAAAAAAAAAAAAAATGCAGTGGAAATTGCAACACTTAAGGCTAATAGCCACAAGATGGCAGAGTTTACCATTTCATTTTTCTTGTTTACATCATTCATTCATTCATTCATTCATTCATTCAAGAATTTTTCTATCAGTATCTACTATGTGTCCAGTGCTTTTCTAGGAATCAACAAATTATAAGAGAGTCACATGTTGTGGTTCCTGCCCTTAATGAACTTGGGGAAAGGGCACTCTGTTGGTAAGAAAACCACACCTGAGAACCTTTAAATGAAAGTACCCATGATTGTGTCCCAAGTGAGTAATACAGACTGCTGTATGAGTTCACAAGCCAGAATAGGGAGGGAAGTCTGCATGGAGGAAGTAAGAACTGAGCTGGGGCTTGAAGGATGAATAAAATAGACTGGAAAGAAAGAATAAATCCCAGGCAAAGGGACCAGTGTGAGTCATGCTACTGAGGTACAAAGGAACAAAACCTGTGCCCAGGTCAGTGATGACACTAAGCTGGTTATAACAAACAGATATTGGGTAAACAAGATTGAAATAAATTAGATCTCCACTGATTTTGCTAAAATTTTTCCCATCCTAAAAGCTAAAATTATCTATTAAGTCTGGCAATAACTATAGCCTTTAGGCTGGCAATTTGGTCTAGCTTCAGTTTCATTATTTGTAAAATGTGCAGGTTGGACAACATGACCTCTAATAGCCTTCACAAATCTTATAAAAGAGAGAGAGAGAAAGACGGGGAGGTAGACAGGCAGGGAGGCAGGCAAGGAAATATGACGGGAGGAAGAAAAGAGGGAAGAGTAGGGAAGTGGAAGGGAGGGTGGGGAGGGGAGGAGAGGAAAAATAAAACTGATTCTAAGTTCCCCAGCAATTGCTATATGGCCATTGTCATGTTCCCACTGCAAACAAAGTGACAGTCTGGGGCAGTGATTAGAGCATGGGCTCTACTGTTAGCTAGACAGTTGAAGTCTTGCATGTGTTACTTACCATCTGTTCAACAGTAGGCAGGTTAACTTAGCCTCTATAAGCCTTGCTCGTTCATTCAACAATTATGTATGTAACATATTAGTTGAATGGTCTAATCCTTACTATATGCTGAAACCTATGCTAGTCACTGGAAATAGAGAGATGAATAAGACAGACAAGATCCCTTCTTCGGAGCTTACAGTTTTGTAGGCAAAACAGTCCAAAAATAATCACACAAGAAACTAGATAAAATTGTAGTAAGTGCAAAACTGCAGAGTGCTATGAGAGCAGATTACCTAAAGGCCTAACCCAGTCTGGTAGGTCAAAGGTTCCTCAAAGGAGGGATAAGCCAGGCAAAACTGAGTTAATTTCAGGTAAAGTGAACAGCAAGTGCAAGGGCTCTAACACTAGGAGCTTGGCATAGCAAGGGACTGAAAGGCCGCAGTAGCTGGAGCACAGAAAACTACTGAGCTAAGGAAGATGGGGATCTATAAGTCAACAGAGCCTAGGTTATATAGTGTCTTGAGGGCCGTATAAAGTCTGTAGACTTTATGCTAAAGCAATGAGATGCCTCACTTTATTTATAAAAGAGGGAGAATAGTAATACCTCCCTGAATAAGGTAGCTGTAAAGATCAAAGGGCACCACTGCCCTTTCCCATCTGCACCTTCTTATTGAATCTGTCCATCAGCACTACCTTCAAATCTGTCACCTCCAAAATTCATCTGCATCTCCAATGCCACCACCTCAGTCTGAGTCACTGTCTAAAGCCTGGACTATTTTTACCTGGTCCCCTGACCTCCACTTTTGCTCGCCTCCAATCCATTATCCCTTCATCAACTCAAATAGTCTTTCTAAAATGTAAATCTGATCTTGGCATACCTTTACTTAAACCTTTCAGTGACTTCTCACTGCTCTTAGGATACAGCCCAGATCCTTAAGACGTGCTAATGCTGCTCCCTCCCGAGTACATTTCAGCTCTGCATGCCCACCCCCTACTCACCTAGTTCATTCCAACTCATCTTTATTTCTTGTCTTCAGGGAAGCCTTCCCTGATCCCAGCCCACCGTCTATTTCAGGTTCTTTTGTAATTTGCTCACTGAGAACCATGTTCTTTTCCTTCTAATCACTTATCTCTGTAATTACATAGTCACTGGTGTTATTCTTTTATGCCTGTTTCTGTCACTACAATATAAGCACAAAGAAAGCAAGGAACACATATTGTTAGCTTACTTTTGTACCTGCAGAACGTTGCCCAATGCTTGACACGTAGGAAGCACTCAGTGAATATCTGTTTATTGAATTATCAAGATGTTGGCTACTACTACAAATAAAAATAATTGTAAAGGTCATAATAATTACTATTAATGTATTATTTAATTACATTAACTATTATAATTATAAATATGTCATTTTACTGATAATTACCCAGGAACCTATAAGCAAAATGATGGCACAGACCACAATGCTGGTCAATAAATACTCTGGCACCTTTACTCAGGGCCCCAATATCTATATTTAGATCAATTATTATTATACAACTATAGCTACCACCAGGCATGGTTATGAGACCCTGAAGTCAGACTAGACCTAAATCCTTGTTCCACTACTATCTTTGTGATTGCAAACGAGTTAGTCTTTCTGGGACAGCATTTGCTCTCAGACTCAGGAAACTTTAATGAGATTATGCAGGGAAAGTACTTAGCAATGTAATATGCACTCAAAACTATTATTGTAACATCTTACAGATTCTTTTTTTTTAAGATTTTATTTTTATTTATTTTTAGAGAGAGGGGAAGGGAGGGAGAAAGAGAGGGAGAGAAACAGCAATGTATGGTTGCCTCTCACATGGCCCTCACGGGGACCTGGCCCGCAACCCAGGCTTGTGCCCTGACCGGGAATTGAACCAGGACTGCTCAGTTCCCAGCCCGCACTCAATCCTCTGAGCTACACCGGCCAGGGCCATCTTACAGATTCTTGATAGTTTGAACAAATACCTATTAAAATGTATGGTGAAACCAAAATATCAAAGGGCCTCTGAGAGCATACTGTCCCAGCCTGCTGCTAAAAAAAAAGACTCCATCATGATGTATTACAATCTACCTGCAATCAGAAAAACTAAAGGGAACTTTCAAGAAGACAAGAAAGGCTGTAGAACATTGAGTCAGAGGCCTCTGAGAATTAAAATGTGTTGTGTATTGTATGTAACACCGTCTGGAATGCAAACACAGTGGAGAAGGCCCCAGAGGGCTGGTTATCTTAATGGTAGCAAACCACTGAGAGTACCAATATAAAATTCATACTTGACCTAATCTATCCTATCCCTCTGATTCTCCAAAACTTACTACCTTGAGGAAACTAAATTAATTGTCCTTGTCCTTTGTTTGGAGGAATTAGCTAACAGCCCATTTTCCTCCACCCAAACATTATGTGATGTGCTTAAGCCATTGCTGCTCCTTTGGATAGACACCTTTTAGAAAGGGATCTGTGGGTAGGAAAAGCCTTCACAATCCAAGGGATTAAATCTGAAATGGTAGAATCTAAGAAAATAAGACATGCAATGCATAAAATAGATTCAAAAAGAGCACACTGCCCTGTGTGCTCCAAATCAGGCCGTGATTACCAGCAGGTGTTTGGCATAAGAGGGGGATTTCAAACCCTAGATCTGCAACATATTACCTGGGGGATCCAGGTACACTAATTAAATCCATTTTCTCAACTGTAAAATGGGGATAATAAGGATCTGTCCTGCCAGGTTTGTAGAAAAATTAAATGAAATGGAATGAAGAAGTCATCCAAGAAGAGCCTGGTATAATTTTTCAAGAGCTCGTATATTTTTGTTATTTAATCACATCTGGTTATTAAACAGAGTTGGCCGTGGCCTTCTCTTTTCTGAAACCATAGAAGGCTCCTCTCTGAGAGCACTGGGGCATGTGTGGTCGCCTGCCCTGTTTGCATTTCAGGCAGAGAGTGGAAGGAGCAGCAATGATGGGAAGCCCAGACCTCCGGCCACTGGTCCCAACTGACTAGTAATAGCCATGAGCAGGACATGAAGAGGGAAACTTACAAAGGCAGATGAAAAGTGACCCTCCCAAATAAAAACATAAAAGCACAATTCAGTATAATTATGCCCAGACTTCTGCCAGGAGAAGTTGGCACACTAATGTTTTACATAAAAGCCACCAGGCTGATTAACATTCTGAGTCCTTAAGGAGGGCGGCGGGGTAAGTGGGAAGCCAGTATTAAACAAAAGGTTTCCTCTCCCATCTTCCAACAACTACCCCAATGTCCCAGGCACCTTCCTTCCCAGTAAACCTCAGTTTTTCAGGCCCCTTCCGTCTGTTTCCAGGAACCTCAGATGGATTTGGCTTCCCACTTTAGAGCCTCTAGACTTTTCCCAAGTCCTTCCTCTCTATTAAAACATGCCCGTCCATTCCTTCAAGTCCTTACTACTTACTAGATGTCAGTGATATAATTCAGGGTGAAAGCACACTAATATTTTGATGATTTTGTTTCCCCCCAACCCCAGACAAGAGTTTCAGAAAATGCATTATCAAACATATTAAATCAGCAAATATTTCTGAGGGCCTATGTGTACCCAGCATTATGCTAGGTCCTATAAACCACACCAAGGAACAGAAAAATTGCCAGAGTGGGTCTACCCAGCCTACTACCAAGGTGCGAACATCGACAACAAAGAATGTGCTGTGGGAAAATACAGGGGTGGATCACTCACGCCATCTTCCTGGCAAGCAATTTAGCCAAACATAACAAAAGCTTTAAATTTTTACATAATCTTTGACCCAAGAATTTTGCTCCTAAGAATTTAGAATAAGGAAGTAACCAGAGATACATAAATGATGCAAGTACAATGATGTGTATTGCAGCATTATTTATAATACCAAAAACTTGAAAATAATCTAAATATCCAAAATAGAGGACTGGGTAAATAATTCATTCTGCATCCCTAGGACAGAATACTGCATATACATTAAAATCATATTAATACAAGTCTCTTTAAAGACAGGAAAAATGTTTTTCTTGCTGAGGGTGAAATTTTTTGTTTTAATTTTATGCATATAAAAAAGATTAAAAAGATGTATCCTAAATTTTGAAAAAATGGTTATCTCAGAATGATAGGATTACTAGTGACCTTTCTTGAGTTATATATTCTAAATATCCAAAAAGAAACGTTCTTTTCTCAATTGGAAGAAACAATGAAACATCTATTTTTTTAAATGTAATATTCCCTGAGAAGACTGTCTTTCTTATAACATCCAAGAGTAATGATAGTGCCATCTTCTCCCAACGTAGCCACTTACGGTTTTGCATTTATAAATGTGTCTAACACTTATAATCCTTTTTGCTTCTGATTAGTAACTTCTTATGCTATTATTTTTTTCAATGTACATTCAAAGGAAGCTGCAAGAAATGTATGGGGAAGTCCCATGCACCCTTTCCTCAGTATTCCCCAATGTTAGCATCTTATCCAACTACAGTGTAATACCAAAACCAAAAAATTGACATTAGTATAATCCAGTGCTTACTCAGATTTCAACAGTTTTACATGTACACATTTGTGTCTGGGTGTGTGGGGGGTGTGGGTGTTTAACTCTACATAATTTTATCACATGTGTACCCTTGCATAAGCACCACCACAATCAAGATATAGAACATTTCCATCACCACAGGGATCCCTCTCCAATTCCCTAACCGCTAGTAACCGCTGAACATTCTTCCACCTCTGTAATTTTGTCATTTCAAGAACGGTATACAAGCCCTGGCTGGTGTAGCTCAGTGGATTGAGCACGGGCTGGGAACCAGAGGGTCCCGGTTCGATTCCCAGTCGGGGCACATGCCTGGGTTGCAGGCCAGGTCCCCAGTGAGGGCCATGTGAGAGGCAACCATACATTGCTCTTTCCCCCTTCCTTCTCCTCTCTCTAAAAATAAATAAATAAAATCTTAAAAAAAAAAAAAAAGAACGGTATACAAATGGAAGCACACAATACGTATCCTTTGGGGATTAGCCTTTTTCACTCAGCACAAACTGTCTGGAGATTCATCCAGGTTGTCACATGTATCAATAGTTCATTCCTTTTTTTCCTTACTAAGTACTATTCTAAGGTATGGATGCACCATTTCATTGACCCATTCATTCATTTAAGAGCATCTGGATGTTTCCAGTTTTTGTCTATTACAAATAAAACTTCTATGGATATTCATGTAGTTTAAATATTTTTTAATCCTCAATTTATGTCACCCAAGAACCCCCAAAAGCCTCTTCCTCCTCTGTACTAGGACTTGTAGAACAAATCCATGTCTACCTCACCCACACATGTACAGTTTTATGAAAAACAAGCTAGATTAAGAACTGGAGTTATACTGTATTTCCTCACTGAATAATAGTTTTCAAATTTTCTGCCTCTGCCCCTGGACTGTGAGCTACATGGATACAAGGACCATAACTGAATCACCTCTACTCCTAGGACAGGCACAGGGCCTCCCATAAAGTAGGTGCTTAGAAAATGTCAGGATCTCTAGGGGTGAATGGGGCCCAGGGATAGATGTTTTAGAACAAACTCCATAGATTATAATAGGCAGTCAGGGTTAACAACTACTACTGAGCTGAACATACAAATACGCAAAGGGGAAGAAGGAAAACTCACAATAGGAAAGGGCAGACTCAGAACAGGGGGGATATCGACATTCCGTTATCTCTCTGTGCCCTAGAGAGAGCTCTGTGTCCACGTTAGCCTCTAGCCTGCACGGTAGGAAATCCATAATTTCCACGACGGTGTTTGAAAAGTGCTATTGTTGAGTCTCTATGGCTGACTGGGGCTTTACATATTTCAAAGGCCGCCCCACACATCTTCGGAGCCCCAGACACCTTCAGGAGTCTGATGGAAAAAGCAATTGGCAATATGAATTACCTGGAGGCGCTTATTTGTTTAGATGAGATCATTGTTTGGCAATGCTTTGGAGGAGAAGAACGATGACTTCTTATATTATTGGATCATCTGGGAAACCCAGGCTAAATTGCCCCTTGACAAATGCCAGTTCTTCCAGACCTCAAAATATGTTGGACAGGCCTGACTGGTGTGGCTCAGTGGGCTGGGCGTTGTCTTGTAAACTAGAAGGTTATGGGTTTGATTCCCGGTCAGGGCACATGCCTGGGTTTCGGGCCAGGTCCCCCGTCGGAGGCGTGCGAGAGGCTACTGATTGATGTTCCTCTTGCACATTGATGTTTCTCTCCCGATCTCCCTCCCTTCACTTCTCTCTAAAAATAAAAATAAATAGATTCTTTACAAAATATATTGGACATATAAAATCACACAGGGGCTGGGTACAGACTCTGGAAAGATCACTGAATGGCCAGGGCCCAAATTGTTTAAATATTTGGGGGATTCAGCAGACACTACCACAGTTGGTTGAAGGACTATTCAAAAACTGTAAAACACTTCACTGAGTTGGCTTAGAGCACAGGCGGCAAACACAAGGCCCGCGGGCCGAATCCAGCCCTCCACCTTGTTTTACCCGGCCCGACACCTTGTTTCTACCCGGTGGCAGCACCGAGCTCTCGCTTAACTGTTAAGGAGTAGTTCCATTTATACAGTCCTAAGATTACATTCGGCCCTTTGAAGGCAACCACGAGGCTGGTGTGGCCCTCGGTGAAAACGATTTTGACACCTCTGGCTTAGGGTAATCAGATCATAATTATAGCTCACATGAGTTGAAGAGGGAGGGGAAGGCAGGCACACAATGCCAGGGATTATGGAGGTCAGAAGAACTTGTGTTGGGGGCACAACTATATTACATATCAAAATAAAGCTGCTCTGGGGTTGGGGGGGAAGGGCAAAAACAATCACACAAAGGAGTTTTCACCTGGTCAAACTTCTCTTGTGTGCTCTACCTCTTACCTGAATTTTTTCAGATTGGCAGGCTGCCTGGCTCATGGTTCTGTTTTAGATGTGCTGTCTACCACTGCCAATGCCTTTTATAAATTGATGCCATTTTTGAAGACTTGGGATCTGTGCTATGTCATGAAAAGAAAAAAGCAAAGATAATCACTGCTTTTTGCCAAGTGGATTCTATCAGCTTATGAGACCTAGAATCCAATTCAAAAATTCAAATTTGTAGTAGAAAGTGGAGATTTCTAGACAATATCCTCAGGCACTGGGTGCCCTGGAAGGCAGGGACCACAGGCCCTGACTGACTGAGGAAAGGGCATCTCCTTTATGGTGGAGGGGTGAACTATTGGCTGGGTAGGGAGAGTGGAGAGCAAGGAGTAACGGAAGGGCAGACTCAGTCTGGAATTGAGAAGACAGCTGCAAAATGCCTTCCCTGAGCTTGCTTGGAGTCAAGTAAACTAATTTGAGAAAGCAAGCCCTGCCTCTTTTTCACAGGCCCCCAAAATGCTTGTTTCAGCCTCCTCTTGCCCTGTGGGGAGAGGCAGGCTGAAATCTCATACTAGAATATGGAAAGGCTGTAACCCAGACGTCCCTGTTCTCCTCCAAGCTGAGAAGTGAGATGAGAGCTACATTATCCAGGTGTGTGCCTTGGATTCTACCTTTCTCGAAGAAAAAGGGGTCATGGTAGCCTAGGTGCCGACAATCATATTTGACACCAACTAGATAGCTGAGAAAGGTTGTAGTGCTGCCAAAAGCAGCACTGGTGAGAGCGAGGGGAGGAAGGAAGGGCAGGGTTGCCTTACAGCATGTTAGTGCCTTGGGCCCTCAGGGGCAACCCTGAAGAAGAGATGAGAAAGCTCCTTGACTGATCACATTGAGGCTTCCCCTTTATCAGGAACACCACAGTTGAGTAGTCACGATCAAAAAAGGAGAGGAGAGTGGGCAAAAGCACAGGCAGAACGCTGTATGGGATTTGCAAAAGGAGGTGTGTGTGGCATTTTGGTGTTACGCCAAAATTTGTGGTGGGAGGACTTGACCCTATGCTCACATCTGCATTGGAGAAGTCATTGTCTATCTCCTGTACTCACCCGGAGGTTGCTGGAAGGAATGGGCAAGTGGATCTTCCTTTGTAATGACTCCAGAGCTTTTCTCCCCAGGCAGTATGTAACAGTTGAGGCTTGAGACTCATTTAAACACGGATTCAAATCTTGGCTTTACCACTTACTAGCTGTGTGAGCCTGGGCAATTTAATTCACTTCTCTGAATCTCAGTATTCCCATCTGTAAAATGAGAATAATAATACTTATACAATAATACTTAAACAATTGTGCAGTTCAAATGAAATAATATATATCAATGTCCTGATACCTAAGACAATTTCACATGCTGAAAAAAACATAAGCATTGAGGCAAGTCAGGCTGAGGGCTGGGCAAACCAGGGTCATCTGTAACATGAAACACGCCAAATGACCACAAATATTTATCCCACAAGCACTGGCAGATCCAGGTATTGTGGAGCCTGAAGCTTTGACCATTTGGGTTAAATACGTCTTTTAAAGTGAAAAATTAGGGACAATTCTAAACATTTATTTATAATAAAACAATAAATCACAAGAAATTACATGTTTTAAAAATGCACAAATACCATGTACATCACAAAATTGAAAAAAAAAATTTTTCATTAAATTAACACACCTCTATGCTAACCTTTTTTGATTTCAGGGTTGCATATCTTTTGATCACCTCTTCAACTAAAACAACATTTTGTAGTATAATATTGTTTTACTTTTTAAATTTTTTTATTGTTGTTCAAGTACAGTTGTCTCCACTTTCCCCCTGCCACTCCCCCCCCACCCCAGCCATCCCCACTTCCCACCCTGGATCCTACCCCCTTTGGCTTTGTCCATGGGTCCTTTATACATGTTCCTGAAAACCCTTCCCCCTTTTCCATCTGTTATCCCCTCCCACTTCCCCTCTGGTTACAGTCAGTTTATTCTTAATTTCAATGTCTCTGGTTATAGTTTGCTTGCTTGTGTTTTGTTGACAAACAACCCAATTAAAAAATGGGCAAAACTGGGTTGGGGAAGATGGCAGCGAGATAGGGGGAACACAGACCACTTCCTCCTGCCCACTGGTTGATTTTCTGAGGAACAGGGCGAAAACTGAATAGTATTCCAGCACATACTGGTGACCAAGATTACAGGGAATTTGAACATTCATACAGTGAAACATTAAAACCTGGAGCTCTGAAAAGACCAGAGTCAGCCCCAGACAGGGGTCATTCCATAAATAGAGACAGTGAGACAAAATTAACTTTGCTACTCCAGAGAACTCGACAGATTAATTGAAGAAATAAAAGATAGCAAGAAGAGTCTCACAAACAATGGGAAGACAAAGAAACAACCCCCAAATGAAAGGAAAGGAAAAAATCCCAGAAAGAATGATAGACGAAACAGAGGCAAGCCAACTATCAGATATCGAGTTCAAAGCACTGATTATCAGGAAGCTCAAGAAGCTCGATGAGCTAGCAGAGAATTTCCAGAAACTACACGGAAACTATAATGAACTCACTGCAAACTATGTCAGCATGAAAAAGGAAATAGAAACTATCCAAAAGGGCCAAGAGGAAATGAAGAATACAATATCTAAACTAAAGAACACAATAGAAGGAATCAAGAGCAGGCTCAATGAAGCAGAAGATCGGATCAGCGAGCTAGAAGACAAGGTAGAAAAAACACCCAAAAAGAGCAGGAACAGGAAAAGAGACTCAGAAAGAATGAAGAGGTATTAAGGGAAATGCAGGACAACATGAAACGTAACAATATTCGTATTATAGGGATACCAGAAGGAGAAGAAGAAGGGCAAGGGATAGAAAGTGTTTGAAAAAGTAATGATGGAAAACTTTCCTAATCTGATGAGAGAAAAAGTCACACAAGTCCAAGAAGCACAGAGAGTCCCATTCAAAAGGAACCCAAACAGGCCCACTTCAAGACACATCATCATTAAAACGGCAAAATTCCAAGACAAAGAGAGAATCTTAAAGGCAGCGAGACAGAGAAAGGAAGTAACATACAATGGAGCCCCGATAAGGTTAGCAGCTGACTTCTCAATGGAAATACCCCAAGCCAGAAGATAATGGCAAGAAATATTCCAAGAAATGAGAACCAAAGGCCTGCAACCAAGACTACTCTACCCAGCAAGGCTCTCAATCAAGATAGATGGCCAAATAAGGAGTTTCCCAGACAAAAGAAGTGTAAAAGAATACACCTCCACCAAACCAGCTCTGCAAGAGATGCTAAAGGGACTGATTTAAGGAAAGGAAGGGAAAGAGAAAGAGTGAGGAACACAGGTACAAAAAAAGTGGCAATGAATAAGCACCTATCAATAATAACCTTAAATGTAAATGGATTAAATGCTCCAATCAAAAGACATAAAATAGCTGAATCGATAAAAAAGCACAACCCACACATATGCTGCCTACAAGAGACCCACCTCAGAACAAAAGACCTTCACAGATTGAAAGTGAAGGGCTGGAAACAAGTTTTCCAAGCAAATGGGCAGCAAAAAAGAGTCGGGGTAGCTATACTCATATCAGACAAAATAGACTTCAAAAAAAGGGCCATAAAGAGAGACCCAGAAGGTCACTTCATAATACTCAAGGGAAGAATCCACCAAGAAGACATAAACACTGTAAATATATATGCGCCCAACATAGGAGCACCCAAATACATAAAGAAAATCTTGGAAGGCTTCAGGAAAGACATTGATAGCAACACAATTACAGTAGGGGACTTCAACACCACACTGTCAAAAATGGACTGATCCTCCAAACAAAATATCAGCAAAGATATTGTGGCATTGAACAATGCCCTGGAAGAGATGGACTTAACCGATATATACAGAGCCTTTCACCCCAAAGAAGCTAAATACACACTCTTTTCAAATACACATGGAACATTTACAAAAATAGACCATATGATAGGACACAAAACAAGCCTCAACAAATTCAAGAAAATAGAAATCATACCAAGTATTTTCTCTGACCACATGGGACTGAAATTAGAAACCAACCCAAAGGAAAAAACCCCAAAACACTCAAAAGCATGGAGACTGAATAGCATGCTATTAAACAATGAATGGGTCAAGGACGAGATTAGGGAAGAAATCAAAAACTTCCTTGAAACAAACGAAAATGAACTGACAACAACCCAAAACTTAAGGGACACAGCGAAGGCAGTCCTGAGAGGGAAGTTCATAGCGATACAGGCCTACATAAAAAAAAGAAAAAAACAGAAACAGTTTACACAAACAACCTAACCCTACGCCTACAAGAACTCGAGGAACAACAGCAAAGACAACCCAGAGCAAGTAGAAGGAAGGAAATAACCAAGATCGGATCAAAATTAAATGACATAGAGACTAAAAGGACAATTCTAAAGATCAATGAATCCAGGAGCTGGTTCTTTGAAAAGATAAACAAAATAGACAAGCCTTTAAGCAGGCTCATCTAGAAAAAAAGAGAAAGGACCCAAATAAACTCAATCAGAAATGAAAGAGGAGATATTACAACTGATGCCACGGAAATGCAAAGAATTATAAGTCACGACTATGAAGAATTGTACGCCAAGAAATATGAAAACCTAGGAGAAATGGACAAATTTTTAGAAAAATATAATCTTCCAAAACTCAGTAAGGAAGAAACAGAAAGCCTAAAACGACCAATAACAGCGGATGAAATTAAAGCAGTAATCAAAAAACTCCCAACACACAAAAGCCCTGGTCCAGATGGTTTCACAGGAGAATTCTACAAAGCATTTAAGAAAGAGCTAACACCTATCCTTCACAGACTATTCCAAAAAATCCAAAAGGATGGAAGACTCCCAAACTCTTTTTATGATGCCGGCATCATCCTAATCCCAAAACCAGAAAAAGACACAACGAAGAAAGAAAACTTCAGGCCAATATCACAAATGAACACTGACGCTAAAATCCTCAACAAAATATTAGCAAACCGCATCCAGCAATACATCAGAAAGATCATTCACCATGACCAAGTGGGTTTCATACCAGGAATGCAAGGATGCTACAACATTCGCAAAACAATAAACGTAATACATCACGTAAACAAAAGCAAAGACAAAAATCACATGATCATATCAATAGATGCAGAAAAAGCATTCGATAAGGTACAGCATCCATTTATGATAAAGACACTTAGAAAAGTGGGAACAGAAGGAGCATTCCTCAACATAATAAAGGCCATATATGAGAAACCTACAGCCAACATTATACTAAATGGACAAAAACTATAATCTTTCCCAATAAGATCAGGAACAAGACAAGGTTGCCCACTATCACCACTTCTATTCAACATAGTTCTGGAAGTTTTGGCCACAGCAATCAGACAAGAAAAGGAAATAAAAGGCATCCAAATTGGAAAGGAGGAGACCAAACTGTCGTTGTTTGCAGACGACATGATAGTGTACTTAGAAACTCCTATAGACTCCACCAAAAAACTACTCGATCTAATAATTGAATTTGGCAAAACAGCAGGATATAAACTCAATATCCAGAAATCAAAGGCACTTTTGTATACCAACAGTGAAACAGCAGAAACAGAAATCAGGAAAAAAAATCCCATTTGATATAGCAACAAAAAAAAATAAAATACCTGGGAATAAACCTAACCAAGGAGGTAAAAGTCCTGTACTCAGAAAACTACACAGCACTGAAGAGAGAAATCAAGGAAGGCACAAACAAATGGAAACATATACCATGCTCATGGATGGGAAGAATCAACATCATCAAAATGTCCATACTCCCCAAAGCAATTTATAGATTCAATGCAATCCCTATCAAAGTACCAATGACATATTTCACGGAGATAGAACAAACACTTCAAAAATTTATATGGAACCATAAACGACCCCAAATATCAGCTGCAATTTTGAGAAAGAAGAGCAAAACAGGAGGGATCACAATTCCTGATATCAAACTATATTACAAGGCCACTGTAATCAAAACAGCTCAGTACTGGCATAAAAACAGACAGATAGACCAATGGAACAGAACAGAGAGCCCAGAAATAAACCCGAGTCTCTACAGGCAATTAATCTTCGACAAAGGAGGCAGAAGCATAAAATGGAATAAAAATAGCCTCTTCAACAAATGGTGTTGGGAAATCTGGATGGCTACTTGCAAAAAAATGAAACTCCAGCACCAACTTACACCATACAGAAAAATAAATTCAAGGTGGATTAAAGACTTAAATGTAAGTCATGATACCATAAAAGTTCTAGAGGAAAACATCAGTCGGAAAATCTCAGACATTCCACGCAGCAACATCTTCAATGATATGTCCCCTAGAGCTAGGGGCATAAAGGAAAGAATAAACAAATGGGACCTTATCAAAATAAAGCGCTTCTGTGGGGCTAAAGAAAACAGTATGAAAACAAAAAGAGAACCAATCATATGGGAAAACATATTTGCCAATGATACCTCAGACAAGGTTCTGATCTCCAAAATATATAAAGAACTCATACGACTCCACTCCAGGAAGACAAAAACCCCAATTAAAAAATGGGCAAAAGACATGAACAGACACTTCTCAAAAAAAGACATACAGAGGGCCCAGAATCATATGAAAAGATGCTCAACATCATTAGCCATCAGAGAGATGCAAATTAAAACCACAATGAGATACCACCTCACACCAGTCAGAATGGCCATCATCAACAAAGCAACAGATAAATGTTGGAGGGGATGTGGAGAAAAGGGAACCCTACTGCACTGTTGGTGGGAATGCAGACTGGTACAGCCACTGTGGAAAACAGTATGGAACTTCCTCAGGAAAATGAAAATGGAACTGCCTTTCGACCCAACAATTCCACTACTGGGATTATACCCTAAGAATCCTGAAAAACCAATTCAAAAGAACCTTTGCACTCCAATGTTCATAGCAGCACAATTCACAATAGCCAAGTGCTGGAAACAACCTAAGTGCCCATCTACAAATGAATGGACCAAGAAACTATGGTACATCTACACAATGGAATTCTACGCAGCAGAAAGGAAGAAGGAGCTTATACCCTTTGCAACAGCATGGATGGAACTGGAGAGCATTATGCTAAGTGAAGTAAGCCAGGCAGTGAGGGACATATAACATATGATCTCACCTTTAACTGGATCATAATCAACAAAAGCAGAAAGCAAGCAAAACATAACCAGAAACACTGACATTAAGAACAGTCTAACGATAGCCAGCGGGGAGGGGACAATGGGGAGAAGGG
>PVJI01010880.1:0-58435 GCA_004026765.1 Micronycteris hirsuta | reverse complement strand
ATACCTAAGAAAGTAGATTAAGGTGTCTTCTTTGGATGAGGCCCCTCACAATGAAATCCCTTAAAGGGACTCGAGGAGGAATGTTAGCATTGCAATGCCCAGTAATGTTTATCTACTTGCCCCAATACACAGGGCAGATAAATATCTTGGTAAGAAATCCTAATTGTGAATGATGCATATACCACAATATTTAAACGCATGACAAGGTTTTCCTCGACATGTGATGAGGAAAGGTCTGTCCGGAAAAAGTCCAGCCATTATTAATATAACAAGAAGAGTTTGCACGACATGGATGTACCCTGGCAGCCAAGGAGAGTGGACTGGAATGTGCATGTGTGAACAATGACGACTTCACTGTGGGGGTGGTAGACACTGTTGAGTGAGTCTGTGTATTGTGTGGCCATCACATTCAAAATGACTGAGCAAGTATAGAACGAATCTGCATCAAATTTTGCGCTAAGCTTGAACATTCTCCATGGAAACTATTCAGATGATTCTGAAGGCTGCAGTTATGGGCAACTGGTGATTGGCGGCTTCATCACGACAACACGCCTGTTCATGCATCATGTCTCATGCAGAGTTTTTTTTGGTAAAACATCAAATCACCCAGATGATTCAGCCCCCTACAGCCCAGATTTGGTGCCCTGAGATTTAGAGCTTTGCCCCAAACTAAAATCACCTTTGAAAGGGAAGAGATTTCAGACCGTCAATGAGATTCAGTAAAACATGATGGGGCAGCTGATGGCGATTGCAACAAGGGTTTTTGCAGAATGTTTTGAACAGTGGAAGAGATGCTGGGAAACTGTGTGAGGTCCCAAGGTACCTACTTTAAAGAGGACTGAGGCATCATTGTCCTGTGTGCAATGTTCCTTGTATCTTTGTCAATTAATGTCTCTATTTTTTCATATTACATGGCTGGATACCTTCTGGACAGACCTTGTATGTGAAATCTGTGTTCAAAAGGATGTGGAAGAAGTCTCCACTGGGGGAGGGTGTGTGTGTGCAGCGGTATGCCGGTAAATTTTTAACACCCAGCCCTGTGAAATAAAAAGCCCTGGTTTGTAGCATTTGCAAATTTCCATGATGCAAATATCCCACCATGGCTGATTTCAAGCCACCGATATGACTTCACTGAACACACTGGGAAGAGAGATGCACACTAGCACACTATTGAACTCCCAGCATACAAATATAACAAATGTAAATAATTAGGAAGTGACAAAGTTTGAGTATTTATCTTTGCTTTTAAAATAATTTACATAATTATTAAATTTACATAAACTTTATTAATGGCTGTGTTTAGATGTTGGCTTGCAAATTTCCTGAAAATTTAACACTTGGCTATCAGGAACGGGCTCCAGCACACTGGTGTGAGTGTGTGTACACGCCCGTGGTCACATGAAATGCAATGAGGTCTGGACAAACGCATCTGTGAGCCGGGAAGCTTGCCAGTACTGGAACTCTTCCTTCGGAGTCTGAAAAGAATTCTAGCCCTGGCCGGTGTGACTCAGTTGGTTGGAACATCATCCAATGGACCAAAAGTTCATAGGTTTGATTCCCAGTCGGGGTGCATAGGAGAGGGCAACCAGTCGATGTTACTTTCTCACACTGATGTCTCTCTCCCTCTTTCTCTAACGGCAATGGAAAAATGTCCTTGAGTAAGGATTTTTTAAAAAATGAATTCCAGAGTAAGCAAAATACATAGTGGATAGAGCAGAAATCGGCCACAATCAGGAATCCAGAGGAATCCCAAAAGCCAGTGTATAAGTTTGACATCCTGGGAGTTTGGGTGACATAAATGTCAGTCTGCAAATGAAAAGATGCTTCCACCTTGGCTGACCCCACACCACAGCACAAGATTTTAGTACAACCCTGTCAGCTAGTTACTCAGAAAATACTATTTTTCTTGTACCTGGATTTTTAGCAAAATATATATGAGGGGGGACCAAAAAAACCCCAGAATTTATTTATAAAAAATTGTGTATTTATTCTTACATTTAAACTTCAGGCATCTTCAAAGTACCCTCCATTTGATGCAACAGATCTATCAAGACTCTTTTCACTGCTCAAAACAGTTTTTGAACTCATTGATTTTCATACCATTTTAGTGCTCCTGCCTTTTTTGTTTGTTTGTTTCACCTCTTCCACATCAGCAAAATGTTTCCCTTTGAGGACTTTTTATCCAGGGAAACAAAAACGTTGCTCAGGGCAAGATCAGGTATATAGGGAGGATGGGGCATGGGGTCAAGCCGTTTTGGGGCAAAAACTGCTGAACACACAGCACAGTGTGGGTAGGTGTGCTCACAAATCACTCATCTTGAAATAGGCAAACGTGTTGAAAGAGTCTTCAAAACAAATTGACTGAGGCCGAATGTAGCCTCTCACAGCAATGCCAGCTGGTGCACTGACACAGATGGGTTCCTAGAACACTTATCTAGCAGGGGAAGCCTGTACTACAAGGGGCCCACCATCCAGAAGATAATTCCGTTTATTGGGGGATGTCCAACCATGTATATATATGTATTCTGTCCAGAGGGTATCCAGCCATATGCTATGAAAAATAGAGACATTTATCAAAAAAGATGCAAGATACAAGAAACATTGTACACAGGACGATGACACTTCAGTCCCCTTCAAAGTAGGCAGCACCTTGGGACCTTACACAGTTCTCCCAATCACCATCAACTACCCCATTGTATTTTCCTGAATCTCATTGATGGTCTGAAATCTCTCCTCTTTCAAAGGTGATTTTAGTTTTGGGAAAAGGTAGAAGTCTCGGGGCACCAAATCTGGGCCATAGCAAGGCTGAGTCATCTGGGTGATTTGATGTTTCACAAAAAAAACCTGCACAAGACATGATGTGTTAGGGGGCACATTGTCATGATGAAGCTGCCAATCACCAGTTTCCCATAGCTGCGGCTTTCAGAATCATCGGAATAGTTTCCACAGAGAATGTTCAAGCTTAACATAAAATTTAATGCAGATTCGTTGCCATACTTGCTCAGTCATTTTGAATGTGATGGACACACAGCACACATGCTCACTCAACAGCATCTACCACCCCCACTGACTAGTACAGTGAAGTCATCATTGTTCACACATGCGCATTCCAGTCCACTCTCCTTGGCTGCCAGGTTAAACTGAACCGTTCTTATTATATTAACAATGGCTTGACTTTTTCTGAACAGATCTTGTATTTCTGTAGCCTGAAAATATCCTTGACTGTAGATCAGAGAGCATAAAAGAAGGACCTTCTATAATTATCATTGGCCAATTCTTTCGTGTAGTGGTATGGTCACATACTTTTCTTTGTGTCTAAAAACACACACATGCTTCTTTCTGTAAATAATCCAGTCCTCCTGACCACAGACGTGAATTTATGAACCAGGCCTGCCAAATTAAAGCATTCCATCCCTCAGGGAACAACAATTGGTTCCTGGCATCTTGTTTGACTCCTACACCTAGCTGAGACTAGATCAACGCGTGGACTTCTCAGCTCCCAGTTACACAAGTTAATCACCTTCTTCCACCACTACTGCTGCTCCTGCTACGAGTACTACTGTTCCTCTTCCTCCTTTCCCTCATAATTATACTAACTGATTTCTGTCACTTGCAACTAAGAATCCTAACTAATAAAGAGATTGGAATAGGCCAAAAAAAAATCTTTGTAGTTAAAATCACTGGAAAGGAGGCCCTGGCCAGGTGGCTCAGTTGTTAGAGTGTCATCCCAGTACATCAAGGTCGTGGGTTCAATGTCCAGTCAGGCCACATACAAGAAGCAACCAATGAGTGCATGAATAAATGGAACAACAAATCAATGTTTTTCTCTCTCTCTTGCTCTGTCCCTTTCTCCCTCTCTCTCAAATCAGTTTTTTAAAAAAAATCCCTGGAAAGGAACAAAAGAAGGAAGAGAGGGAGGGAGAGAGAGAAGGAGAAGGAAGGAATGAAGGAAGGAAGGAAAGAAGGATATAGAAAGAGTATCAACTTTATTTTTTTTTAAGATTTTATTTATTTATTTTTAGAGAGAGGGGAAGGGAGGGAGAAAAAGAGGGAGAGAAACAGCAATGTATGGTTGCCTCTCGCATGGCCCTCACTGGGGACCTAGCCCGCAACTCAGGCATGTGCTCTGACTGGGAATCGAACCGGGACCCTTTGGTTCCCAGCCCGCGCTCAATCCACTGAGCTACACCAGCCAGGGCAAAAGAGTATCAACTTTAAGTGTTAAATTCATATATAGGAGATAGTTGGAAGATCTGCCTAACAGATTCTTGGTTATTTGGGATAAATATTTATGAATCATACCAAGAAAAATCATTACAAATATTCTGAAAAACTCAATACTTCTCAAACATATTTTTACAAACCCTTTCTTAACACAAGTTTTAGATACAAGGAACAAGAAACAGTAGAAAAAAAGTGATTTGCTCATAGCATTACTGTGAGGAGACCAGACAAGAGCAGTCTAAGTATTTCTGCCCGCCTCACCTTCCTTGCTATTTGCCATGGCGCTGAGCTGGGCCTTCTTTATCTCTTGCCTGTACCGTGGCTATATTCTTCTGTCCATGCTTCTTGGTTCTAATCTCTTCTTTATTCATCCAGTCTTTATAACATTGCATGAGTTATCAACATAAATGGACATGTGATCATGCAAAATAAAGTCTAAATGCCTTGACGTGGCCCACGAGACCCCTGACTCCAACATTAGTGCCTGCCACGCCCACCTCTCACCCCGGCATTCCGGACAAATGTCTGTTGTTTCCCAAACACGCTGGGCTTTGCTCACTGCTGTGCTCCTGTTCATGATGTTCCTTCTTTCTGGGATAACTTTGCCTCTTGTCTGTCCCTAAAAAAGGCCTGCACCCCCTTGAATTGCCAGTTTAAATGTCACCACGGAGCCTTCCCGCGACCTTGCGTAAAAAGAAGTCCCTTCTGCACATCGTCAACACTTTGGTTTGTACTCCTACAACTGATTACAGCACAGAAGAAAAATGTACACATTTGTTTTTCCATTAAGCTGTGAATTCCTTTAGGAAAGGGACAGTTTCCTGTATTACCATTACTAACCTGTTATTTGGTACTTTTTGGACACTTTGCAAATTATTTGAATGAATAATTGTATGAATGATCAAATTAATGGTAGCAGACATTCTTTAAGCACTTTATTGGATTATTTTGCTTAATTTTCTCCAGATCCCCATGAGGTAGACACCATTACTGTAACTGACCCAGGAGGAAACCACAGCTTAGAGGGTTGAGTCACCCAAAGGTCCCACAGGAAACAGTTTTAGAGCCAGGATTTGACCCAGGACATCTGACTCCTGCTCCTCCTACTAAACTGTTTCCCTGATTAAAAATCTCCTTTTTGCTCCAGATATTTGGCTATTCTTTTTTTTTTTTCTTTTTTCTTTTCCATCTACGACTGGAGATCTACACAGCCAGCTCTTATTCTGGAAGCCATTAAACATCCCAGGAAAATTCAATCCACAATCCCAGTTTAACTCTTACTTGAGTTTAGAAAGCAGATCTACCTAACCCCATCTCTGAGACAGCTCGGTGTAGGGCAGCGAAGGATTACTCACTCCACAGGGTAGAGCCCTTAGGGAGAGCTCTTTCTATCCTTCCAGGGTGGGGCTTTAAGATTTAAAGAGCTTGTCTTAATTAGAGCATTTCCTGGCTGAGTAAATATTAACCTTAAATTCAGCTATGCCTTTGGTTAGCAAGTCACAGCTTGACGCTTTGTCTTCCACGTGTTCCCCCAGGTTCTTCGTGGAGGTGGGAAGGCAAGGGAACAGACGGTCAGAGATGGAGTCAACCGGCTCTGCACATCCGTTACTAACCCTGTGCACTCGCTGCCCTTTCCACCTGGTTAACTATTAGGCGGTGGCTTTGTTCCTGCCATTGGACACTAATTAGACTATGTTTAAATAAGTAATTCCAAGTCACCTACCAGGAAGGCTACGTTAAGCAAACGGTTTCTTTACATTCTAAGAGGCCAAATACTTGGCAATCACAAATGAAGGATTCTATGGTTTTATGGGGCAACAGAAATGTCACCGGACTTAATCCTCGTTTTCTCATTTTAACTGGAACAGTGGCTAAAGGACCAAAATGAAGAGTGCCACACTTGGAAACCAACCTAGCCCATCCTGCTGAGCTCCTGGGGATGTGGCAGAATTCACAATGACCTGTACTTCATTAGGGCTGCTATTGCTGTGGGAGCCGTTGTGTGAACTGGTTTGGATCCTTAAGGAAGCCATGGGTTCTAAAATAAGACAGGACAGAAGCTGTGAACAGCAGAAATCAGGGGGCTGAACCAAGACACACTCTCAGGCGTTGCTGGTCAAGGAAGTTGGCACCTAAAACACTTAGCAGATAGTGGGCCTTCTAAAGACTGTCCATCACTCTTGTGGACACAGCACCCTGACTGTACCCTAGCACTACCTCTTTCCTTGGTTGGGACCATCCATCAAAGCACATCTCGACTCCAGCCAAGGAGGGGTCTTGGACTCAAGCAAGACTATTCAGATGCTTTCCCTCAGGAATCTGAATGTTGAACAAAATGACAAATGACTGTTGGAGTCAATTCGTCCTAGTAACATAGCATCCATCAGTTCTGCTGCTTAGAACACACCCTCTGCTCCCACTCCCCCCTACTCAGCGATTCCTGCCCCTCCTAACCCTTCTACATCCCTTCTGATTCTGAGTTACTCCACAGCCATCAAGTAAATGTCTTTCCCGTCTGTTAGAATTTGTTCCTCTTGCTCAACACCTAGAAATCTTAATTGGTATACAAGGCAAACATATATACATTTACATTCTATTTATTTATCTGTTGTGTTTACGGGTATGTGTTTAAACATCATCCTCCTGCACACCCACTTGCTTATTTCTATGCCTAAAGTCCATCCACTGGACATAGTTTGGAGAAAATTTTTTTTAAATGCAGACTGGAAAATAAACAAGTATAGGGGTGATCAGTCAAACACAAACTGGTGCCGATCAGTTCAGTCAGATCGTTTTCCAGCTGCCAAAAGGGAATGAGAGTTTCGCATGAGAAAAAAGGGGAAGTCATGGAGATGCCTGGGGCCCACTGGGAAACCCAGCGAGCCCGGGGAGCGCCCGGGCCAAGCGGCTGGAGAGCGCTGCCCGCCCGTCGGGGTGGGGGCTCCAGGATGTGAAGGACCTGAACAAGGGAAGGCCTGCAGCGAATGCCTTCTCTCTCCTCCTTCCTCCTCTGGATCCCTGGGTCCCGGCTGCCAGAAATCAGGTTGGTGCTGCCAGGCTGGGAGAGGCTTCACTATTGGCTATCCTGGTGTTTGTGGGAGGCTTGGGACACTAACGGTCTAATACGTTTTCACAGCAACATGTTGTTTTAGTATCAAGAAACTGACACATTTTCTGGGCCCACTGTCTTCTGAATGCTCCATCTCCTGTACCGCCTCTGTTGCTTCTGGTATCACTGGTCTACCTGAGCGCCTTGATGTCATTACTGACGGTTGTTGTCTCCTTAAACGTTAATATGCACGATTTACATATCGATATCCCTAGTACGCACGGGTGGCCCGTGCCCTGGCCAAACCCGATTTTGGATCAAGTTGGATAAATTCCAAATCATTCTAGTTAATAGATATCTTAGTACAGAAACACTAATTAGTATACAATGATGCCCAGTAGGTAAAAGAAATTATAAGTTCAGTTGCCATAAGCAAAAGTTTTTTAAAAATTGGCCACAAAGATATTTCTGAATTCAAATGAACATAGTCATGTTTATGGGTCATTGACACCTGTAGCTGTGGATTGTACTTAGTTCTGGAACATGGACAACAGTCATAGGGCAACTGATGAACTTTTCAAAGAAATGATTTCCCGGACCAGGCAGTACAGATTCCTCTGTCACAGCCCTTACTCATTAGTCATCCATATGAAGACGAGAAAAAAAAAAAAAAGAGTCAGGAGCAGACCTGTCCAGTTAATTCCCTGAACTGCCTCGCAGGGCAGTCTTCCCAGCACAGCTCGGGCCGTGTCACCTGGGGGACAGAGAACAGAAATCCCATTGTCCACTGAGTCACTTGTTGCAACATCTTGGGTAACTTAGCGAACCACGCAGGGCTTTACTTACTTGAGGGGCAGGATAAGGATAAAAAAATAAGGATATCACGTACATAACAGAACATGAAGGAATGGAGGAGAGATTCACAATATCTCCAAAGAATTACACGAAGCCACAGATAACCTCTTCTTGGCAGGAATACTCCCAATCAGAAAGGTAAATGAGCTTGACTGTGTGAATTCTTCCTTTCTGAAAACCCTTCTCTCCACAGAGACAATTAAGACAGACAACTGGGATTTTAACAACTACATTTCATTGGTTCAGAAACACCTGCTTCCACATTTTACCACTTCTGAAATCTGGGAGTGTCTTACAGTTCTTATTTGTATGTCAGTGAACTGGGGATGCTTCTTACAATTCATGGCATCTTAAATTTAATGACATGCAGCATTTCTTTTTTCACACAACTACCTCCCTTGGCCAACTGGCTTGCTGACGGGATTGTGGTGCCCTGGTGGCTCTGGTGCCCTGAACTTTTGTGAGAGGTTGACACAGTCAGAGGTAACCAGCAGCACCCTGAACCCAGCAGGGGAGATTCCTTTAAAAGACAGCTTGGCTACTCAATGCTCTGAAAGAAGGACACACAGAATTCTATGAGACCGGACAGCCAGCCGGCCGTGAGTCGGAGGAAGATTGCCAGAAGACTTCCAAAAGCAGTGGTGTTGTAGCTGAGACTGAAAAAAGGAATCAGAGTTATCTGGAACACGGCTACTCAAAGTGTCCACTACATCTGCTTGTTCACTGCCTTCCCTGAGTAAGCGCAGACACGGGGAGCAAGGACTTAGAAACTTTTATAACAGCAGGTGTTTGTTGAATCTAATAATAAAAGATGGGAATATACTTTATGTCTCTGTTAAAAAAAAATTTAGTGTCCCTGGCAATTAACTTTATTGTGTTTTATAAAAATATTAGTCAGGACAGATTTTAAATAAGAAACAACAACAAGGAAACAGATTTTTGAAGAAACTCTGAGCTAGAGGCAGTGACGAGGAAGGAGACCAGCAGCACTTGTGAGGTCCTGACCCTCACACAGAGAGAGGAAGAGGGGGTGGGCACAAGTGATGACCGTTTTTATAACATTTGACATGGGAGTGCAGACTGGAAAAATACTGACCAAAGTGTTGCAAGTTGATTATCTCTGGACGGTGGTATTTCAAGGAATTTCCATGTCCTTAACTTTAAGCTTCTACACTGCAATGAATCATGTAGCGGGCATGCTTTGGTTTTGCCAGTCAGCATCCAGTCCCCTTTCAGGGGGAAGATTCCCCAGTTTCCTTCTGGGAAACCTCTGCTTTCCAAATGTGCATGGTCTGGGAGGGTCCATTCACTGGGTGCTCTTCTCCCCCAGATCAAAGGGTGGCTGTGGCACCCAGGCTAGGCCAGTGAATCTCTCTCCCTGGGATTTGCAAGAACAGTGTTGGGGCTCCTTCAGGCCACCAGGGCGGCATCTATTTGGTCCTGACACCAGGCGCTCTGAGCCCCTCTGACGTCTGCACGGTGCAAGCTTGAGTCTTCAGTGTTTCCTTCCATTCTCTGAACTACCTCATTCCAGTTGGTTCAAGTTAGAATCAGTTTCTTTGCTTGCAATCAAAGAATATTGTCTGTTAAACATGCATGTATTACCTTTGCAATTAAAAAAAACTGTGAAACTAAAACATCCAGGGATGGATTGATAGCACTGTGAAATGGTGAAAAGCATGGATTCCAGAGTTAGAAGGCAAGCCTCAATTCCTCCTCCTATAGTTTACCAACTGCGTGGTTTTTGGCAAATTTCTAATCCTACTCCGTGTCTCAGTTTCCTCCTTGTAAAGAGAGAACGATAAAAGCACCTACCTCAGGATTATGGTGAGCATTAAATGAGTACAGTGCTCAGAACAGTGCCTGGCACCCAAGTGCTGTACAAGCGTTTGCTTTGCTATTGTTGGTTTGTGGACAGAGCACTGGGCCTGGATACACTGCAGCTCTGGACACTGCGTTATTTTGGGGGCGGGGCCCTCCTAGTCCAATCAGCTCCTACCTTCTGCAGAGCTGATGGGTGTTGGGCAGGGAACCACGTCAGGCTGCCTCCGTCATCACTGACAGCTTGTGAGCAAGTAGGACATTGCCAGGACACGGAAGGTCTCGCTCTACCAACAACAGCCCCCAAGAAGCCCACCCACTTTGGCCTGGTTCCTCGGGTGCTGCCCAGAATTGTCAGAGGGAGCCGACAGGTAGTGCTGTGTGACAGCCAGATTCCAAGACTTTCTTCCAAACTCTTACAGAATGCATGAGGGCAGGGATATTCTCTCCCTTCTCTTCCTGACGTAGTGGCAGGCATGTTATGCCATGGAGAAACTTTTCAAAAAACTCAGGGAGGATGAGCTGTCATGTAGAAAATAACATACTTACAAGGGGTTTAAATTTTCCCCATTTACTTAATTTGGCTGGCTTAGTGTACTGAAAATCAGGTACCTTTGTAAGACTGAGTAGATGAGTTCAGGAATCCCGAGTGAAGAGTGTATCTGGACTTTGTTCTGATGGTTGCAGATGTTGAGACATCTGTGATCTATCGACCCTAAGTGAAACCGACACATGGCAGCGCCCGGCATCGAGGGCTGGATGCTGCTGACACCACCTCTCTGTGATGCTCCCCTCCCCCTGAGAACACTTAAAAGGAACGAATATCAGGAAGCCACATAAAATGTGTTACCCAGGCCTGGGTGAGGCAGCAAGCAGAAATAGAGTCCCAAACAGGAAACCCATTACAGCGGACTTACGAGGTGAAGGACTCATGTCTGGGTAATAGACTCAAGCATTAATCCACCCAGCTGCTGGGGACATGATTCCTGTATAGCAAACCCCATGTAACAGTCTGCATTGTAACGTGTTTCTACTGTTCAAGAATTAACGTGTTAAAAATAATAAGGCCCCCCCTTTTTAGGTTTCGGGGTAATCTTACAGCTTCATTTAGTTTCTGCATGGAAGTCTGGAGCTACAGAGGTGGGGAGAAAAATCTGCGTACTCCCAGACAGCACCTGGAGAGGGAGAGATGGAAAGTCCGACCTGGGAACACAGGGATTTGGGAACACAGGCGTGCCGTGGTTCCCTGGGGCGCAGGGGGTGAAGGTCATGTCACAGCCACGGGTGCCCGGGTGGGAGTTCAAGCCCGCCTCCCCGTTTCCTAGGAGGAAGGAATCAGAACGGGAAAAGTGCACACAGTTAGCTCTTGTAAGTTGTAAAATGTATGCCTCAGTTCTAATATTTTCTGTAACTACGTAGGAATCATAAAGAGCTATCCAGATAGAACGTAAAGTCACACAAATCATGTGCTCTTGTAACCGAAAGCAGGGCTGGCTGCCTGCCGCTTCGAAAGCCAATACTCACGAGGCAGGGGGTGCTGTCAAGGAAAGTGGTTTATTTTCAGGTGGCAGCCACCTGGAAGATGGGAGACTCATGTCTCAAAGCCCATTGCCACACCTCAGTGCAGGCAGAGGTGTGTATAAGGCGGGAGGGGGGGACAGAATAAAGGTCAAGGAGGGGGCTGAAAAGCTCTCTGCGTGCAGACGAGTACAGTCCGTTCTGACGCCGACACTGATAGGCTGACGTGCATCGTCCTGGTTTAGTCATCCCGGCCTCACCTCATCCTGGCTCTTTGGTTGAAGGTCAGCAAATGTCCTGGAGTGGGGATGCCTGAGGTCAGGGTCTGTATCTTTTGAAATTAGTTCCTAGGATTCTTATACAAACATGCTGTTCATCTACAAGCTATGTATTAGAGTCAGCACTTACAGAAACAGTGCCAAAAGAACGGTGGGGTGGGTTACCATTCCCCACTGTTACAATTCCCACTGTCACACTCTCTCTGCTACCCAAACGTCTTGGTCACGGCATTCCTGCCCTCGCCTCTGCCCTCCTTCTGGTAGCACCTGTAATACTCCAGTCACACCAATCTCTCTACAGCCCCATGATCAAGCCAAGCCAAGGTTTTCCATATATGTTCTTCTCGTGTATATACTGTTCCTTCCACCAAGAATACTTTTCCCTGTCTTTTCTACATGGCAAACTTACTCATCTTCTCAAACCTCAGCCAGTATTTTGTTTTTCTGGGGAATTTCTTCTGACTGTCTCTTTCCATTCTCTAGAGTTAAGACATTTCTTTCATTGCCTGTGTGTAGTAGGTACTGCCAGCTGTCCCCTAAAATCCATTCTCTCTTTGTTTAGTGCAAAGGGAGTGGTAACTAGACATATGGCGGCCCAGCCAGAGACGAACTTTCCAGCCCCAGCTTGCAGCTATGTGTGACCGTGTGGAGAACGTGAGCCAATGTGATCTGTGCCACTTCCACGCCTTCATGCTTTGTTCTTCTACGCTCTATCCCCTTCATGTGCGCTGGAGCATGAATGTACCATGACCCAGCTTTGACCACTGTGTTGGTGAGCTGTCTCTATCGTAACAAACCTCCCAAAACCCAGGCTTGAAACAACAATCATTTGACCTCCCCGAGGGCTGGCGAGGTGGCTTTACTTCAAGCTGTGGTTCTGGCAGGCCCTGACTCCTTGCTGGGGTTGGGCTATGATCTGCTCCAGAGTGTTCCTTCTGAGGTCCAGTCTAGAGGGCAGCAGCTATCTAGGGGAGATGCTTATGGTCATGGCGCAGGCGCAGGAGGGCAAGCCTGACCATGCAAGCACATGTCAAGCTTCTGCTTGAGCCACACCTACTGACACTCTAATCTTGGCCAAAGCGAGTGCCATGATGGGAGTCCAAATTCAAGGGCAGGGGAGAATATACCTCCCACAGAGGTTTGGGGGAAGTAATAATCCTGAGTAGAATCCACCTCAACCAGGCAGACAAAGATAAGGCTCTAGGACAGAAGGGAAGCAACACCAAAGAAACCCGGACGCTTCCCTAACCACGCGGCGCAGAGCACCCTGCCTACCGGCTCCTACTGTTCTGTGAGATTAAAAACATTCACTTTTAGTTTAAGCTACAGAATTGCCGCCTGCTTGTTAGAGCTGCTCAGCCTTTTATGCTGACAAATATAGCACACTCTCCCCCATAACATTTATACAATACTTGATTTTTTATTTGTTTTTATTTCCCCATTCGAAGTTTCTTGAAATCAACCATTGTGTCTTAAATAATTTTTTAATTTCTAGTACCTGGCACAGGGTCTATAGTCAAGTCAGTGTTCAAGGGAGGAGTGCTAAATGATTCAATGAATTTCCTGTATTTCTGTTACTTTCATCCAGAAAGTAAATGTTTAAAAAGCCTTTCCTGGGGTGGTTATGAAAATAACAACAGCACACTGCAGGCCCTGGATGACAGCCTCCTTAAAATATGCTGACGATATGAAGAAATGTTATTCCTCTCGCAGAAAGTGGCTTTGGGGGACCATTCGTTCATTCATCTAGTCATGGTACAAACACTCACTTAGTGGATACTATCTGTCAGGCACCAATTCAGTGATGAGGATATAGCAGCGAACAAAAAGGATAAAACTCCCTGCCCTCAGGGAACTTCCATTTTTGGGGAAAGAGAGACAATAAACAAATAAATGAGTAAACATTAAAGCCGAGCAACGGAGCTACCAGGGAGTTGGGAGGGATGGAACTCCCTGTGAAAGTGACCTTTGAACAAAGACCTAAGGAGGTGATGGAGCAAAGAGACAGCTGTCTGGGAGAGAGCTTTCGCAAAGATAAAAGGACAAGTATTAAGGCCCCAGGGTTGGGAGCCTCCCTGGTATGTTCTATGAACATACCAGGTGCAGCTGCAGCAGGGCACAGAATGGGGAGAGTAATGAAAATACCCTCAGATGTTGGATTTACCAAAGAAGACAGCAGAAGCTGAATGGGTTTGACTCTCCGGGTATCCTTACACCCTATGTAGTCAATACATATTTGAACAACAGGTTTCCGTGGCGGTCCAAGGTTGTGAAGTCCAGACTGCTGAAGGAGCCCCTGGTGCCCTTGCCCAGGTGACTTTGGAAATGATAGCAATTTTCAGCAGCCACACACTCAAAAGTCAACCCCATTTATGTGCTTGGGTTCATTTGTCTATGCTCCTTCTGCAAAGACTGACTCTAGAAAATCAACATCAATACTCAACATCGAGTCCAAGATGGCCCCCTAGGTTTATGGCTCCTGTCTCTTCTCCACTGCAGAGGCGGGTGGGACTTAAAAGGAGAGACTGGATCGTGTCAGGCGGATCCCACCCAGCCTCTCTGTAAGTCATATGGGCCACATGTGTCTTCACTTGAGTTCCAAGCCCATGTGCCCCCCTCTCTGTCCCACCCCTACCCTGCCCCATTCCTCTTTCTTTTTAAAGAAGAGCCATGGCCATATTTTAATTTCTGCTTTTCTGGTGAAAAGGTGATCTTGCAGATCAGGAGCGAAGTAGTTTCAAACAGCATGAACAAAATTGAGAACTTCTGAACACACTGTCTTTAAGCAACCTCTTGGGACCTATTAACTGAAAAGAAAGGAAGGAAACTAGGGCAGGGACAGTGAGATTGAATGCAGCCTCCCCTGCCTTTTTACATATTCTAGATGGAATAGTTTGGATAGTAAAAGTCAAATGCTGTAAGGCTATTGCCTTTCAAGCCAATCCTATAAAAACATTGTCAGAACTGGTGTGTCTCACATGTGGTAAACAGCAGAGCAGAGGAGGGAAAAGGGTGTGCTCCATTCTCTGGATTCTGGCTTGTTTGTAACCTGCTGCTGTGGGCTCCTCAGAATTCGAGTGAGTTTCTAGATTCAGTGCTTTGAATCACAGGTCTCCATGTTCCTCAAAGGGAAAAAGCCTTGTTTCTTGTGATGGATTTGCCTAGTGAATTATAATTTTATTTGTTCTATTAAGCAGCTGAAGTTCAGCACATTTTTATCCATTCTGGACAATAGGCACTAAAAGATTCTGAATGCCAGGCACCTAATCAGATTAAGAAAACCTTCATGTTGGCCAAAGGTTTATGCTTTTGTGCTGCAGCGAATTTCCCCGTGATCTAATCTGAGTCGGGAAGTCTGCTTTCTTTTCTAACCCATCTCAAGAAAGGAGGCAAAGCAACCAAGGCTTTCAGAGAAGGCCCTTCCTCCACGGGGCCTTATCAGAGGTCCCCTACCACAACCTCGGTCTTTGACATTGGGGCTGAGGGTGGGGAGAATGAGCCCAGTTACACAAGATGAAAATGAAAATTCAATTTAGACATCAGTTAACTCATTTTATGGTCATTTTTTTTTTTAGCAGCCAAATTGGATTTTGATATGCCAACACTAGGCTTGGCATTCAGGCAGGGTGGATGCAGGCCACAGCGGAATCGTCATTAGACCCCTGCCACTGAGCAGGTGACCCTTCAGTCACCTTCCGGAGGAAACTCAGTTTGACCCGAAGCTGGTGAACCCAGATAACCAATGGCCTGCGGCCTGGGGATTGAGTAGCCTCAGTTCTCGCCCTGACATCTTACCTTAAGATATGATGTGTTTCATTTTCACACATTGCTAGGTTTGATTTGCCAACGTTTTGTTGGGATTCTACTATATATATTCACAAAAGGTATTAGTCTGCAATTTCTTTTTTTAAGGTCTTCTTCAGGGTTTGATATCAGACTTGTACTAGCTCCATAAAGTGAGTGGGACCTGTTCGCTATCCCTTTATTACCTTAAAAAGCTTGAGTAGGATTGGTATTATTTCGTTTTTGAATGTTTCATAAAATTCACCAGTGAAACCATCTGAATATAAAGTTTTCTTTATGGGAAGATTTTTATTTTAAGAATTTAATTTTTTATAAACATGATGCTATTAAATAAAATTGCTTACCTCCAAAAAAAATGAAGGGAGGGGATGTATTTAATGTACTTTTGTAATGGGGGAGGGGTTCGGAAGCACGGAAGACTTCAAGGCATGCACTGCCCCAGCAACAGGGATGGTGCTCACATGACTCAGCAGAAAAGCAGCACCTAGGGCTAACGCTGAGAGCTAGGGAGGTGATTGGGTGGGAGGGACATATCCTCCCACCTACTTCCCCGCACATGGGGGATTAAAGAGGCGGTCTTTAAAAGCAGAACAAGTGGAACTGCCACGCACTTTGCTTTCCCCTCCCTTGGATGGTCAGTCGGCTGCCAGGGGCTCAGATTCCTGAGCTGGTGGGTCTTGGGGGGACCATGTGGTCTGGGGGCATTCCCTGCACCCCTCTTGGAGTGCTCAGGAGCCTGCCTGGCCAGGAGTGTAGCGGACACGAGGCCAGTAAGATGGGAGGGGAGGGGAGGGGAGGGGAGGAGGCTTGGGCTGGCAGGTCCCAGGAAGCAGCAAGGCAGGCGATGAACCCGCGTCCTCCCCAGCATGGGAAGCTGCCTCCTCTAGTGGGGACCATCCCCCCATGCCCCCATCAGCGATGGTTCCTACCACCACTGCTGCTTTGCCTGCTCCAGCTGGGCAGGCCCTGGACCAACCACATCAATATGTGGGACAGAGCTTAGCAGACTGGTTGGGGCTGGTCTTGGAAGCTGTGTGGCAGGGTCATGAGCCCTGCACCTTTAGCATGGGAAGCTGCAGCAGCACTGATGACTGGCGCTGTGCCATGTGGGTCCCGCCCAGCCAGGCACGCAGACACACAGGAGGGCAGCAGCCAGAGGACAGCGCACCACAAGTAGGATTCCTGGATGCACAGATTCCGAAGGATGCCTAAAGCCAGACAACTGGAAACCAGCTAAGCCATCCATATTTCTCAAAGGACAGTGCCTTTGGGTGGAAGAGGAGGTTCCTGGTGCAACCTTGAACTGAGCTGGCAAGGGATGGCATGGTGATTTTCTTTGGGTGTATTGGGTGGATTTTAATGGTGTTTTAGAGGAATTGGGCTTTGAGGCAGAAACCTGCCATTAGTTCAAACTGTATATACTTTAAATAAAAGATTCCTTTTTTTCTACATTGAACTCTGTCTCCAGAGTTTTTGCCTATTGGCAATGAGTAAGACCCCACTATTTGTTCGGTTATAGTAATGGCACCCCACATGGGGCACTAGCCACTGGTGGCAGGCTGAGCCCCCAAGTGGGACTGTGGGGGTTTCCCAGTTGCTGGGAATTTCTCTGCACACCCATTAGAAGTGTCAACCACTTAAACATGCATGGCAGGTGGAAAAGAAAGGGGTCTGGGAACAGACTCTGGGAAGGAGGAAGGGTCACCTGAGTTTTGGGGCCTCAAACCGGGGTCCAGGTGAGGACTGGCTGAGCTTTGGGGAGGCCATTGCTTGGGGCTATTGTTTGTGAGATTGACTGGCAGAAAACTTGCTTGTGAGTGTTCGTTAGAACAATGGAGTCGTGGATGCCAGTTCTCTCTGTATGTTCCCAGGTTGCCTGGCTTCTTTCGGTCATAGGGTTGGACCTGTTGTGTATCCAGGCCAGCAGGGGCTATTCCGGGTTCGTTCCTGGAGGGAGCCCCCTGGGTAGAATTTGAGTGGACTGGAGTACGTACAGCCATTATCCAGTGTCCACAGAGGTGTTGGTTTATTACTGTAATACTGCGTGGCCTGCGTATGTTTTGGATTGCGGGGAAAGGTGGCCCATGGATGGTTCCCTAGATTACTGTACCATTATGCGGTTGGAACAGTATTGCCAACAGTTACACAAATGAGATGGAATCCAGTATGACAAGAGGTTTATGTCATTGAATAATAGGATTTCACCAGAGACAGAGGTCTGCGTGATGGTGCAGAGAAGGAAAGAGGCCTTGAAACTCTGCTGGAGTAAGACACAGGAAGAAAAGGAGAGTGAGGAAATAAGGCTCATTAAATCCTGAACCCAAGAAATACAAGGTTTGTAGCAGCGGGACCTCCTCTGCCACCACCCACACTGCCCGTGAAGTAGCGCCCACAGAGCCAATGGCTCCACCCCTGTGTGACGAGGGATGGGTCTCTCCCTCAAAGACTTGTCAGGGCACCTAATTTGGCCAGGAAGCACCCCTACCCAGAGCAAGGCAGTTCCTTTGAGGCCATATCCCACAAGCAGAGTAAATCACGAAGGCCAGCCAGTGAGCTACTATTGGGTTCATACTGCATCTCCCACTGTAGGCTTACTGAGTTGGAAGAATTCCACCCCCTCGAACAGGGACAATCCTCAGAAAACAGCAGATCTTGTTGCCTCTATTATTGCCACTCATCATCCAAACTGGGCAAATGTACAGGCTGCCCTCAACATCTTACTGAGTGCTGATACAAGGAGATTGACTATAAGTAAGGCTGATGAAGAGGCTCAGCACCTCCACCGAGAGGATCCCAGTGGGACTCCCAACCCAGCAGGGACAATTCCTTTGAGAGAGCTGAACTGGGACCCAAACGGTGGGAAACTTGCCTACTGGAACATCAGAAGGTATATTTGGAAGGGCTTAAGAAAGGGGTGCCCAAGCAAAAGAGCTTGAATCTGATACAGGCCCTTCAGCTCAAGCCAGATGAGGATATTTCTGAATTTTTAGAAAGTCTTTATCAGCCCTATAGAAAGCACACTGATGCTGATCTGCAGGCACCAGAAAATGCAGATGGTGAACATGACTTTAACTGGGTAAAGGGCCCCAGACACCAGCAAGAAAACTCCAGAGTTTGGATGAGGCCCTGGGAATGAAACCCTCTCAGCTGGTAGACATAGCCTTTAAGTCTACAATGCCTGGGAAGCTAGGAAGACAGAGCAGGCCACGGTGTTCTTAGAAACAGGAGGGCAAGACCAGAAGAAGCAGGACCCTAAAGGGAAAAAGGCCTACTAGGCGCCAATCAGTGTGCCTGTTGTGAGGAGGAGGGCCATCGGAGAAAGGAATGCCTGAAATTCAAAAGGGGAAGTACAGATGAAAACGCTCACCAAGAGATGCTAAAAAGGCAATGGAAGTCTGATGATGAATGAGGAGGCCCAGTGGCTCCCTTGAACATCTCCTGACCTATTACTGTTTCCCCACAGGAGCCCCAGGTAGAGTTGATGGTGGGGAACAAGCCAGCTGATTTTGCTGTGGATACAGGAGCTACATCCTCAGTGCTGAGTACTAAAGTAGTCAAGGAACATTTGGATACAGTAATGGTTACTGGAGTGACGACACAGTTACAAAAACAGGCATTTCTTCAACCCCTATAATGCGAGCTTGGGGATCAAAAGATTGCACGGAGTTTTCTTTACATGCCAGACTGCCCTCTTCCACTGCTGGGCCAAGATTTACTTTGTAAATTGCACGCACAAATAACTTTTTCTCCTAAACAGCAGCAGTTATTTGTAGAGGTCCCACTGGAATGTGCTCTCCAGCTCAAGAACTGCCAACATGCCCAGAAGGTCCTAGAGCTGAACTCCTCCCACCCAAGATCTATGAACAGGTCTATTGAACTGTTTGGGCTGATGAAACCTCAGGTAACGTGGTTTGGTAAATGTACAACTCATAAAAGTTAATTTAAAAGAAGGGGTGCAGACCCCATGGAAGAAACAATACCCTATCAAAAAGGAGGCTTTAGAGGGGATTCAGTCGGTATTGCAGAAGTTCTTGAACTTGGGACTAATTCGGTCATGCCAGTCTTCCTATAACACTCCCATTTTGCCAGTCAAAAAGTCTCAGTGACGAATATTGATTTGTACAGTATCTTAGAGCCATAAATGACATTGATTGGGACATTCATCCTATGGTGCCCAACCCCTATACTCTGTTGACCATGGTGCCTGGAGATAGCAAGTCATTTTCAGTCCTAGACTTGAAAGATGCCTTTTCTCCTGGGTCCCAAAAGATGAATAGGCTCAACTACTATCTGCCTTTGAATAGCAGGACCCAGAAACAAAAGCCATGCTCCAGTACTGCTGGACTGTGCTGCTACAACAATTTAAGAACTCCCCGACTATACTAGGTGAAGTATTAATATTAGCCAAGGACTTAAGAGATGTTCATCAGGAGTTCTGCAATACGTAGATGACATATTGATAAATAGCAGCACCTACGAGGACTGTTTGCTCAACACCATCACAGTCCTAAATGATTTGGCAAAAAGGGGATATAAGGTATATATGTTAAATAACAGATTGCTTTTCCTTTCCATCAAACTCTGTCTCCAGAGTTTTTGTCTATTGGCGACGAGCAGTAAGACCCCACTAGTTGTTCAGTTACACTTTGACTCCTCACAAATTTGTCCAGGGTCTTCCCTCAAGTGTCCCCAAGCCTCATTCTCCACCAACCCTGGCTAGAACAAGATCTGTTAGTGGGAGATGCTAGGACCCTGGTTCTCTGGGTGGTTTTCAGAAACATGGGGAAAGGAGGCCAGGAAGAAAGTCCTAGTGGTGATGTTACTGAGAATGAGTAGACCTATTGTAAGTTTGAGCACCTATTTTGTAACTATGAGTGCCCTCCCCTCCATACACACATACACCAACCACCTCTTCAAATCTTGAGCAAAATCTGCTATATTCGTAAATGTCTTCTTTAAAGAAACCAGGGAAAGGGCTGAGTTGGCATGAACCTGAGAGGAGAGAACAATCACAGAGGAGGAATTTGGAAATTCAAGTGACTATGAAAGCCCAAGGAGTTTGCAAAGATGTTAGGAGGGCGTCCGACTTCCCACAGGATGTGTGATAGGGGGCTTGAGCTAATTTTATTTAGATCTCACAGAACAGGGTGACGTCAACTGACATCTGGGTTACACTTGTTATCAAGGAGTTGAAATGAAGACACAGGAGACATGTTTATCAAATTTGTAGAGGACAGGAAGCTGAAAGTAACAGCAAATGCATAATTAGAATCCACAAAAGTCTCAACAAGCTAGAATGCCAGCCTGAATCTAATTAGAGGAAACATAATAAAGATAAAGGGAATGTCCTGCACTTGATATTTAAAAATAATAATAGTAACACAAACTGTCTGTACAAAGCACATGGAAAAGGGTCAGGAGTTTGACTCAGATGAGGACCCCCCAAAGCAATGGGATCTGAAGCTGTTCTAGTAGAAAAACAGATGCAAAGGAGGCAGTAGGCAATTAGGTTCATTCTTCCTAGTTAGACCCCTGATGTGTTAACTTCAGGTCTGCCCACTGAACACTAAGAAGGATGAAAACTGGAGTGCATTCAGAGAATGAATGACCAGTGTGATCAGGGAACCCCAAACCACATAAGGCAAGAACAATGCTGTTTAGCCAGAGAAGAGAAGCATCAGAGAAGAGTGAAAATTCTCTACAAGTATCTAAATTTTTTCCCCGTGAAAGAGGAATTGGGCTTGTATGGCTCTTAAGAGTGAAATCAGTGCAATAGATGGCTGCTTCAGGGAGAAACTAGAACAATGTATAATGAAGAAAACAAATGTATCCTTTAGGATTTGTTCAACTGGATGTAACAGAAAACCTGTTTAAAAATGGCTTACACAAAAATATTTTTCCATTATTTAAAAAACCCAACTATAATTGGCCCATGGTTAAGGCCTTGGGATTTTTCTAATCTTCTTCTCTACTATCCTCAGAGTGTTGACTTCATCCTCCTACTTGTTGCCTCATGGTCACAGAATGGCTGCTAAAGCTCCAACCCCCAACACACAAACCAACATTCAAAGCAAGGGAGAAGGCTGATGGTGAGGGGGCAGCCAGTGTAACAGAGAGGACCCTTTCCTCAATGGTGCTATCCTTTTGTCAGAAAAAAATATATTTCAGATGTTCTCATGTATCTCATTTGTCATACTGGATTACATACATGGCCAATTCTACTGCAAGAGAGACTGGAAAGTGAGTGTCTAGCTTTTCCAGCCTATATAGGGGGTGGAGGCAAGGAAGAAAGGTAAGGCTTTTTAGTAGCCCTCAGAGGTGTCTGCCACGACAAAATCATCTATAAATCAACTACCAATAGATTGTCTTAGTGTTCTTAATGCAAACATAACACGTTTTTACAAACCTATGTTCACAAATAAGTTTTTACTTGTATATATTTTTTTAACTTAATTTATTTTCAGAGAAGGGAAGGGAGGGAGAAAGAAAGGGAGAGAAACATCAATGTGTGGTTGTCTCTCGCATGCCCCCGACTGGGAACCTGGCCCACAACCCAGGAATATGCCCTAGACTGTGAATTGAACTGGCAACCCTTTGGTTCACAGGCCAGCACTCAATCCACTGAGCCACACCAGCCAGGGCAATTTTCACATGTGTATTATAAATAGTTTTATTTCCTGTTTTTCTTCCTTAATATTATGAGTATCTTCCATACATTTTGAAAGTTTTTGAAAATATAACTTTCAGCAGCTGCATAATATCCTGTATGCTCTTCCACATTCAACCGTTCCTCTACTCTTGGATATTAGGTTATGTCCAGTTTAACAGAACTTTCTAGCCATCCTCTCCAGAGACAGAATGATGTGCCTTGGACGTTAATGAGTTGCCCTCCCTTGGAAGTATTCCATCACAGAGATAAATAGGTAAGACACAGCATGGTGGCGCGGCGGGGTTGGATTCTGACATTTTAGGCCCTTCCCCACTTCCTTGAGATACTGACAAGAGGGTGTAAGCAATGGAGACATGGTCAGGGAGGATTGCTCTGCCCCTCCATTTCACCTTTCTGTTTTGCTGCCTGAGCCCATAGGCTGTGTGACATTCCGACTCTGGAAACCCCCAATGCCAGCACCTGCAAACTTGTCACACTCTCTCTCTCACTATCCCCTGTCAACAAGAACAGCCTGAATCACTCTTCACATGCTTTAAAATTGCCTGAATGAAGACGGCAACAATTCTGGCTCTTATCAACGGGGCCAAATGTGAGAACCTGTGTGAGGGACCCATGCCTGGACCAGACGAGCCAAGATGGAGAGAGTGCAAGACACCAAGAGCTGATGACAGCATTGCAGTGATGCTCCTCTGCTGCCTTGTGCTGCTTTGAAGCCTATTTGTGGCCTTCCGGCATGCCAGGGGGACAGACGGGGGCAGGTGCATTCATTATGCCTGCTTGACAAACACCACGCGGGTCATGTAGGTGAGCTGGGTAATGGGAGGAATGAAGAGTGTCACTTCCCGATGTTGGTGTGCTAGAGGGTCACAGACACTGGCGTGGTGTTAGGGGACAGGATAGACACCTGCCTTATCAGTGAGGGTTTGATGTCTGCCTTTGCTATATATAGTTATATTTCAAGGGTGATGTGACCGAAGTCTAAATAAATCTAAATTTGACTTCCGCGGAACTAAGTATTCATTCTTTTCAAAAAGATCAATACGATGAGCCTACAATTAAAAATCTAGAATTCAAAGCCAAGTTTTTTTAAGACATAACAACTTGCACGATGGCCGTGCAGCGACAAAAGAATAGCTGTTACCGACTTTGCCAGTTTATTCTTAGGTACATGGAGCTTAGTTCATTCTTCCATATCTTGCTCTTTTAAGTGCTTTGGGGGAACAAATATTCAAAGGTCAAATAATTTCTGTAAACTTTAGTGATTTTTAGTGACTACTGCGAGCATCAAGCACAAAAGAACACAGTAAGAAAAGCTGCAATTATTTGGCCTCTTATCTAAGAATGGAGTTCCAACTGCTTGCTGGTATATGGGGTTGGAAAGGTCACGCAACACGCAAGGGTCAGCAGCCCTAAAGGTCATTTTCCTGCCTCTGAGGGTATTGTGTCTACTAGGAAAACCACACAGCACAATCACATCTGCACCGCCAGCTCGTTGGGGGCGAACCAAAGGCTGGAACAGAGATCTGAGTCAAGGAACTCAGTGGTGTCTCAGCTCTGCCAACAGCTGCCCCCGAAACATGCCTCTTAATTTCTCCATGACATAGTCTCTCCATGCGTATGTTCTTATGTGGGGTCTGTGAATCTGGCCACCAGAAGGAATCTTAAAAGATCTTTCCTACTAATAGCTGCCCCTTTTTGCCTAGGTTACTATCAAAGAAATCCTCCTTAATTTTATTAAATTAATAAAATAACACTCAATAGTATTTTATCTTTGGGTTAGGGACAGTAAGTCTTACTCAGTTAAGCACAAGTATCTTAAAATTCTATTGAGTCTAATTCTTAGAACAAAGTGTGTCTAATCTTAGTGAAGCAGCAGTTTAAGATGTTAAATATCCCACTTATATTCTCTATTGAAATCTTCACAAGATGCAGGACGTTGTATGAGGCAACCTGCTAGACCTGGGCAGGCCACGTCCCTGGTCTCCAGGAACTTTCAACATGGAGGGGAAACCAGCTGGACAAATAATTAATATAGGAATTAAAAGAAAAAGTAAAAGAGATGCACAGGTCACATGTAAGATAGGAACAGCTGCAGTAGACACATCTGGAATACCTCTCCAGCCCACGATGACTTCCTTTCTCTGGAAACTGCCTCCTCCCTCAGGTACTGCGCCTGGCAGCCATGCTTACACACTACTGCACACCCTTACCTCAGCCATGGCTAACTGCACCAGGAGTGGATACCTGCCCAAGTTGAGCCCTGTTCTCCCGGGGAATTTGGTACTGTGTTTCAGAGCACCTGTAAACTCAGAAAATGTAGGGTGGCTACACCTCTGGACAAAAAAGATCAGCGAGGAACAGCCCCCAGAGACTGAAAAGATGGCTGCCTTGGTCTCCAGTGGCTTTGCCCTTTCTGGTTCCAGGCCCCCAAAAGACCCCGGTGACATTCCTGTCTTCCTGGAACACCCTTGTTTCCTATGAGAAATTCCGCCTTTGTCCTTAAGCTGGTTTAGGTTGCTGTTACTTACTTACAAAACAGTATTGATGAAGACTTGAGCATTAACACGCCCCTCATATAAAAAGTATAAATAATCCAAAATAGCAAATAATCCAATAGCCACTTTTAGCTCTGGAGAACACTGTGAAATATGTATGTCTAAATTGCTGGAATCTCTAACACTTCAGATGAGAGTACTATACAAGCCCACAATAAAATAAACCTAATTGGCAGAGAGCAGAGAAGCCTGTCCATTTCCTTTGTCCTGCCCTAGGCTCTGCTCCGTGGTCTTTATCGGATGAGGAAGCATTACCTCTTCCCCTTGCTCCCACCTCATCGCCACAGCATGCCCACAGCTCCCTCCATTATGTCCAGGTTAGTGTTTCACGTTGTTGTTACCGAATTCAAAGGGTTCGCCACTTGGGGTGCTCTATTCAAAAATGAGAGGTGGTTGTGGCAAGGTAGTTTTATTTGTCTGCAGCAAGCAAAGGACACGGGATTCATAGCCAAATCTCTGCCCCCTAGAGCAGAGGCTTCATCGTCACTTACATACACTATTTGGTCAATTTTGCACTGATTTCTCCTCCTTAGTTGGCTACTCTCACCCTGTTTACTGCTGCACCTGCAGAATACTGTGCTATATTTTATCATTTAGCAAGAAATGACATTTAGAACTGCCTAGACCTTGAGACCCTCCTCCTGTCTAACAACTTCTTTTCGGGGAGGTAATTTTTTAGAGGCCCTTCCTGATAGCAACACGCAAAAGAGCAGCCTGAGAAAAGAGTCGAATTGAAGAGGCAAGAAGACCACTGGGTTCTTTTTTGAAAGAGTTTACCATTGCATCTGGAATGATTTATAAAACAAGTAATGTATAAAAAAGAAGTGTGAAAAGGCACCTGAGTGGCTGGCTTCCTGGCCAATGATGGTTTCCGGTGTGGTCCAGAAGGCGGGACGGAAAGCACCAGGCAGAGAGGAACCGGCCTGAGGATCTATGGGAACAGAAATGTTGGGACAAAGGGAAGAGCACCATTTCAGGGCTGACTAAAGGTCTGGGTGAGGGGAGCGTGCGGGACAGGGGTGGGGGCGGGGAGCGCACTGTAGCAGGAGTTACGAAGGCTGAGTGGAGCCCTCTATTCCTGGAAACGAGATCCGCCAATTGCAATAGAAGGGATTTTTATATATAACCCAAGCTTTTCTCATGGCAATAGAACCGTTCCTCTTCCTCTTGGCAGCTCCCCAATGAGTACAATTAGGGTAGAAACGCACATAACTCACTCATGTGCTTCCACACACACACTCTTCCACCCTCACACGGTCACAGACACACACTCGCATGCACAAGACCACGTATGCTGCTGCACATCCCTAGAGTTCCCCCGTCATCACCGAACACCTGCAACCTCAGTAATGTGTGGTCCTATGAAACGACCAAGGGTCCTATCGGGTACCTTAAGGATGTGCACATATGGAACAGTTTCCAGTTTATAAAGGACGTTGTCATGTAGATGACTTCATTTAATCACAAAACAGAAAGGCTGGTGGGACCTCAGAACCCCTTTCCAACACACCTCCCTCCATTTCCCAGTGAAACCAAGAATTGTTGTGGTTACAAAAAAAGGATCCCAATCCAAAGACCAGCCCTCCACCCCTAAGCCTTGGCCAGATTATTCTTTGTCTTCCAATTTAATAGCACCGGCCAGCCTGGCCTGGCTCCCAGCCCTCGTATGGGAGGTTTTGCCAACAGGCCTCACAAGTGTCCAGCAGGAAGGTTGCCAAGCTCAGGCCCCGCCCTGGTTGGTTATCTGCAGGCAGGCTCTCCCATGACTTTCTGGCTGGCCCTGCTGCCACCTCTCTTTGTGGGACAGCTGTGCCGGCCTGGCTGCTGGTGCGTTCAGTCACAGGTCCTAGCCTTTGTTGGGTTGATAAGCACGGTCAAGTTCCAAACCCACTGCTTTAACACATGCATTCTTGCCCTGATTCCCTGAGAAGCCTGCACTATCTTGACATTTTGTCACCTAGGGCCTAGGGTGACCCAGGCCTGAGGCTTGGGGACAAAGTGGAGAGAAAACCGCATGTCCAAGAGTTACAGGGCCAGGTTTCTCTTCCCAGAATCACCCCTCCCGCATTTCCCTGTAGTTGGCTCTTTTTAATTATTCCTTTGTGCCTCAATTATTACAGTTCTCCCAAGCCCTGAAAAGCTTCTTTTCTGGGAAACACTTGAACCATCCAGTGAAATCACTGACTAGCTTAAAAGATCTAGGTCAGTGTTTCTGAGAGTGAGACCCACATCGGAAACACTGGGTGCTTGTTAAAAAATGAAGGCTGGGGTCCCACCCCAGGCTTTCTGAATTAGAAAAACTCAGAGTGGGGCCTGGAAATCTGATTTTTAAACAACCCCCAGGTGAATGTGATGTGCAGTGAAGTTATAAGGCCCAAGCTGGGTCTGGCTCAATTATATCTGGGAATATGGTGTAGTTCCATTCCCTAGTCTTTTCTTCTGAGACCTCTGTGAAAAAAACTACAAAGTACTTTTAAAGTGTGAACTTAATGCCTAAGATTAGTATTTCTTGGGGGCAGAAATCCATTTCTTTCTCCCTGACTTCCCCTCCTCAAGCCCCAGTAGGAGAAAGGATCACTGCCCATGGAGGATCCCTAAAACCCGGGGCTCATGGACCACCCCCACACCCCACTCCATGGAGAGTTTTTAGCCACCCAGCCCCATCCCGTGAGATCCATTTCAATGCTTGGTGACCATTTTGGAAGCACAAATCTACAGTGTTTCTTTTTGTGCAGCAAAGGTCTCTGGAGCTATCGACCTCCATTTTACCTGTTTAAAAAACAAAATAACACGAAGACTTTGAGAACTTGTTTCAGCTTTATTTTTAGAAAGAAGCCCACAGGAATGCAGAAGAGGACACTCCCTTCAAAACTAAATGCTGGCCAAAATACCAAGATAACTAAATGAGATCTTAATCTTGTGCCCAAGATGACTTTTTATACACTGACAGAAGGGTGACAATTGATTCTAGGTCTGTAGCCTCGCTGCAACCATAAGCAAAAATCGGACAATGCATCCTACACATACTATGTGTTTGCATCTTGCCTCCAAAGAACCCAAAGCACTTTCACCCATCTCTCTGTTTGTCCTCTGTCACGGAGGAAGGCCGTCATCCACCCCGTTTCGTAAATAACCCTTCTGTGCTCAAAGGGTTATGTGACTTGATCCTTGAGTCAGAGAACCTAGCTACACTCTTTCTGCATGAAGCTCTCTACTCTGGTTAGGTATTTGAGACATTTTAACTTTGTTGGTGCTCAGGCTACAAATAAAGCTGACCCACCCACCGGTAACTCCAATTCTGTATCCTTTTCCTCACCTTTTACACCCTGCTTTCCGACATTAGGGATCTCACCTGATCCTGTTATTCATAAGAAAAAATTATAATAAATTAATTAACATTAGGAGGTTAAGGATTTAACATATCATTCTCCCCACAGGTATCTGGATTCTGAAAAAGAAGCTTAGAAGCATATTGCTTTACCCAAAGAAATGGCTGGTTGATGGTGAAATTTTGGGTATCAGTATGATAGGGAACTTCCTGGTATTTCTTTAAAAGCATATTTATTCCGTGGGGGAGGGGAGGGGAGAGGATTCAGACAACTGTAATTGAACAACAATAAAGTAATATTTAAAAAAATAAAAGCATATTTATTCCATTTAAAGTAATTGTTGATGGATATGTAGTTATTGCTATTTTATTATTCATATTTTTTCTTCTTCTTAAAGAAGAGCCTTTAGCATTTTTTCTGTACTACTGGTGTTAGAGTGATGGACTCCTTAGCTTTTGAGAGCTCTTTATCTCTCCTTTGATTCTAGATGATAGCTTTGCTGGGTAGAGAAATCTTGGTTGTAGGTCCTCGTTTTTCATCACTTTGAGTATTTCATGCCAAGCCCTTCTGGCCTGCAAAGTTTCTGTTGAGAAATCAGCTGAGAGTCTTACAGGAGCTCCCACGTAGGTAACTGTTTTTCTCTTGTTGCTTTTAAGATTCTTTTTTTGTCTTTAACCTTTGGCATTTTCATTATAATGTGTTTTGGTGTGGGCTTCTTTGGATTGAAAAAGAGGAAGGGATTAAGAAATACAAATTGGTAGTTTCGAAATAGTCATGGACATACAAATTACAGCATACAGAATATACAGTCCAGAAAGCTGTAATAACTGCATATAGTGTCAGATGGAGACTAGACTTAGTGGGGTGATCACCTTATAAGTTACATAAACATCTAATCACTATGTTGTACACCTGAAACTAATATAATACTATATATCAACTGTAACTGAAAAATAAAAAACTATTTTTTTTTTAAATGCTTAACACAGGTCAGCCCTGGCCTGTGTGGCTCAGTGGACTGAGGGCCGGACTGCAAACCAAAGGGTCACTAGTTCAATTCCTAGTCAGGGCACATGCCTGGGTTGCGAGCCAGGTCCCCAGTACGGGGCACACAAAATGCAACCACATATTGATGTTTCTCTCCCTTTCTTTCTCCCTCCTTTGCCCTCTAAAAATAAACAAACAAAATCTTTAAGAGAAAATTTAAAAAAATGTTTAGCAGGCAAAGGACTAAAAAAAGTATATTTATCTACCCAAGCAAAATGCCAAAGCCTGTCCATAAGATATCAAATTCTTTTCCAAATCACCTAAAGAAGGTGATGTTGGAGATCTAGAATCTCAATGTTAAATAAACTTGTAAAAATTATCTAGCCTGAGTACTCCACTGTGGATCAAGATGGAGGAACAAAAACTAGATTTATTTTCCTACTCCAAACAACCAAAAAGCCAGACGGAATATATGAAATAGTTCTCAGTGCAGTGGACATCAGGCAATGAAGGGCAGTGATCCCTGAAAAATGGGAAACAGACCTAAAGTCACAAGTCCAAGGATCAGGGTTTCTCAAAACCTGGTCCCACACAACCAGGGCACCTGGGCACGTGGTAACCTACATTGTATCAGTTCCCCAGGTTATCCTGATGCCAATTATGTTTAAGAAACACTGTCATATGAACTGAATGAAAATGAACTTCTCTTGTTCTTGGTTTCCTTGCATGAACTAGAGAACAAAGAAATTTTTGCATTCTGTGGGCAATATTGTAGAAATGCAACAAAAAACTGTAAGACTTCTTTTAAATACTACACCATTTTACTCAAACTGCAAATTGCAAGTTTCTCTTTTCCTCAGATAGGAAAGTGGTATACCACTTTCCCTTTTATCTTAAATAAGCAAACTTCCTGTATAGGACGTGCCAATAAAGTACCCTCCCTGGCATCATAAGCTGAAGCTACTACTGAGAAGACTTGAAAGGCCCAGAGATGAAGGGTGGTCCATAGTTTAGGGTGGGCACGTTGAAACTTACTCCAAAACCCCCTCTAGCTGGGCAACTGCTGAAGGCATAGGCCTGTGTTTGCGGCAAACACTGCAAAAACATCAGTACCCTCTAGAACCTTTTAGATAGTTGTACAAGAAATGAGGGTAATTGATTTCATTGGCAGGTGCAAATATAGAGTCATGACGGGAATCTTTTGAAAGAGAAAATCAGAGCCTGTACAAGCTTCTTGAAATCAGACAAGGAGAAGCAGAGCTGAGACACCAATTTACTTTTCAAGTGTTCTTTGTGGACAACAGTGTGGTGATTGCAAAGAAAGGCGGTATAGGGGGGACAAATGGTAATGGAAAAAATGCAATAAAAAGGAGACTTTGCTCATTAAAAAAAGTAACATGGTACAGGAATCTAGACATGTGATAAAATTTTATAGAGCTGCACACCAAGAAAAAGTGGTAGAATTGAAGATTTACTCTTGCATTAATGTATCATATTGATGGTAATGATACATGTGTGGTTTTGATGATGTGCTGTGCTTATACAGGGTATTGTTATTGGGGGAAGCTGGTTAAAGGATCACTGAAACTCTACTATTTTTGCAACTTCTTGTGAGTCTTAAACTATTTCAAAATAAAAAGTTATAACAATAAAAGCATTTTAGACTTCTGGTCAAGATGGATGCATAGGTAAACATGGCTCACCTCCTCGCACAACCAGAGCAAAAATTACAACTAGACGACAAAACCTGTATCACTCAGAATTGTCAGAAAATTGAGCGTATGGAAGTCTGACGACCAAGGAATTAGAGAAATCACGTTCATTCAGATGGGTATGAGGGGCAGAGAAGTGGAAACGTGTGGAGAGGAGACACGGAGGTGTGGAATGGGAGGTTTTACACCCACATGTCATGGATAAAAATCGGGAGGGACACCTTGGAAGCAAGGGATCCTAGCCCTACACCAGACCACTCAGCTGAGGGTTCCAGTGCCAGGAATATAAGTCCCTATAACTTCTGGCTATAGAAACCAGTGGGGGTTGGTGCAGTGGAAGACACTATGGGATTCTCAGGATCCTTCTCTTAAAAGAGCCCACGACAGACTTAGGTCTTACGCAGACTCACTCCCTCTAGGTTTCAGCAACAGCGCAGCAGCTAAAAGGGCATCAGTGGCACACAGGGAGAAACTGAAGTGTCTGGCATCAGGGCAAGTACCAGGGGACATCCTCCTCCTGGAAAAAACTCCAGAGACAAGGCAGTGGCATTGTCCCCTTTCTGAGCCCTTCCCCACACAGAGGCACAGATGGGTGACACAATATCTGATACTCCATTAACCTGGTTCACAAGGTAATCACTCACCCTGGTGATTACCTAAGGCTCTATCCCATCCAACTTATTGGTGCACTTTTCTTCAATAGGCCACGCTACTAAACCAGGAAGCCAAAGCAGCTCTATCTAATACATAGAAACAAACACAGGGAGGCTGCCAAAATGAGGAGATGAAGAAATATGGCCCAAATGAAAGAACAGAATGAAACTCCAGAAAAAGAACTAAACAAAATGAGATATGCAATCTATCAGGTATAGAGTTCAAAACACTGGTTATTAGGATGCTCAAGGAACTCATGGTGTATTTCAACAGCATAAAAAAGACCCAGGCAGAAATGAAGGTTACACTAAATGAAATAAAGAAAAATTCACAGGGAATCAACAGGGGAGTAGATGAAGCTGAGAATCAAATCAATGATTTGGAGCATAAAGAAGAAAAAATATACAATTAGAACAGCAAGAAGAAAAAAGAATCCAAAAAAACAAGGATAGGGTAAGGAGCTTCTGGGACAACTTCAAACATACCAACATTCTAATCATAGGGGTGACAGAAAGGGAAGAGAAAGAGCAAGAAATTGAAAGCTTATTACTTAGGTAAAAAAATAATGAAAGAAAACTTCCCTAATTTGGCGAAGGAAATAGACATACAAGTCCAGGAAGCACAGAGAGTCCCAAACAAGATGGACACAGAGAGGACCACACCAAGATACATCATAATTAAAATGCCAAAGGTTAAAGATAAAGAGAGAATCCTTTAAGAATTGTTTCATTCTTAAATATTTCTTATTTAAGAAAAAGATCAAAAGTATGAACATTAAAATGGCAATAAATTCACAATTATAAACAACTGAATCTAAAAAACAAACTAAACAAACAAGCAGAACAGAAACAGAATCATAGATATGGAGATCATTTGGAGGGTTATCAGTTGGGAGGGGGAAGGGGAGAGTCGGGGAAAAGGGGCAGGGATTAAGGAGTACAAGTTGGTGGGTACAGAATAGACAGGGGAATATTAAGAACAGTATAGAAAATGGAGAAGCCAAGAAACTTATATGCATGACCCATGGACATGAACTAAGTGGGGGGTTTGCCGTAGGGAATGGGGGGTACTGGGTGGAGGAGGGCAAAAAGGGAAAAATTGGGAAAATGTAATAGCATAATCAGTAAAATATATATTTTTAAAGTTATAACAATAAAAATGAATAGGAAAATTTTTGTTAATTAAACAGTGTTAGTGAGTGGTTTTAATCAGATACATGTGATTTTTACCATGCACACTGGTCCCACATACTCTAGTTTGAGGCAGAGCCAGACTGGCCGATTAAACTCAGTGAGGATCTTATCCCAAGGCAGGCCTGGTGTTTTTCTCTTTTAAGTCAACCAAGAGGATTATAAATAACACTATTTAGGAAATATAAATTCCCTACCTGCCCCAGTCCCAAACAAACTCATAGGAGCACATGTTCATCTATTTTACCCATAGGATTCAGCACTTAGCTTAAAAAAAAAAATTAAATCCTAAAAGAAAAGGGTAGTGGGGAGAATAGAGAGAGGGAAGGGGGAAGAGAGAGAGAGAATCTCGAGATAGAAGCTGGTAGAGAAGCTGGCCATTTCTGGGCGGTATGGTCTGGGGCCTTCACTTTTCCAGGCTCCTTGGCCTGGTAAGGTGAAAATGGACCTCAAGCTTGAAGGGAGAAGGAAACCCCTCAGGGAAGGAAGTGTGTCTTGGCGGAGGGCCCCTCCCACTACCCATTGCCAGGAGGTCTGCAGACTCAGTGCTGGCTCCTGAGAGTCACTGATGTCTGGCAGCAACTGCTGGCAGCATCCTGCACTACTCCCATGAGTGGCTGGCGAGTGGGGCGCACTGCTGCCTTTACAGCCCTCTCCACCGAATCAAAGGTCCAAGGAAGCAGCCTCTTCGTAAGGCACTCTAGGAATTGTGATTTATAGGAGGGAGACGCCCTAGGTCTCCCTCCCGCATAGAGATAACCCAAACCGCACAGAGATAAGGATATACGTCATGGATTTTAATTCTTTTTTCACCCTGAGCTGCAGCACTTCTTACTGGTCTATTAAAATCTAAATGCAGGGGCTCTCAGAGCTGAAAATAAACTTTTTAAAAAAGCGTGGAGAACTTTAATACTTTGTTGCCTAATGTAGCTTTCTACCCTCACCCCAACTTTATCAAGGATTTATTCCCATTGCATTTAACTTTCAAGCTGTGGTTCTTCATGTCATTCTACTGTCTTGATTTTTGCAAACCCAAATTCAGGTTAATACATAAAAAGGAAATTCTCACAGCTTGTAGGACATCAAAGGCAAGGCTGGTTTGGCCGCATTGGACAGTAGACGCTGCTCACCAAGTTGCTGCTGGGCTTCAAGCACAGGGCGGGGTCGCCAGGAGGAGGAGCAAGCAGTGGGACTCAGCCATTACTCACCACCTGCGTCCATTCTGTCCTTTCAACCCTGGGCCAAAAGATAAACACCAGCAGGGAAAAGAACAAAGAACAATGTGCGTGTGTTATCTGCCCATTGGAGCTCAGGCTCACAGCCAACCTGGAGATGTCTTTTTCTCCCACGTTATGTAACCACGCTGTTCCACAAGACAGGCCCCTGCATCCCAAAGCAAAGGCTACCTGGATCTCCTAACACTGAAGGGGTTATGAGACAGCCAAGGTCAGACTGCCTCCTCTGAGAAGGCAAAGCAACCAGGTCAGGGAATGGAGAAAAGGAAACTGGATGTTTTTCAAGGTCCTCCCATGGATTTGATCATCTAGAGCATGCAAGTAGATTAGAAAGTCTGATAATACAGCTCTTATAAAGAAAAAGACAGTCTCCAAAACCAAGGGGGGTTGGAATCAGGAGAGGGAGGTGGGGAAGGCTGGGGTGGGAGGCAGACAACTATACTTGAAGAACAATAAAATTTAAAAAAAAAAAGGAAAAGAAAAAGACAGTCTCCTGCTCCCCAATCCAAACTTTCTCCTTTAGCTCTTTCTTATATTTGTCCTCCAGATTTCTAAATAATAATCTTATACTGAAACCAGAAAAGTCAGCATTTATGATGCCTGACACTATCAGAACCAATAAGTAGAGACAGGATTGAATCTTTACGGTCACTTTATTCAGATGGCTGGGAGTCGGAGAAGATGGCAGGTACCCTAAAAATCATCTTAACATCTCATCTCAAGCCAGCCTTTTTTAAAAAAAGATTTTATTTATTTTTAGAGAGGGGGAAGGGAAAGAGAAAGAGAAGGAGAAAAACATCAATGTGTGGTTGCCCAGGCATGTGCCTCAACTGGAAATCGAAGAAGTGACCCCTTGGTTCGCAGGCTGACACTCAATCCACTGAGCCACACCAGCCAGGACATCAAGCCAACATTTTTTATAAGGAGAAAAAAAGGGTAGGTAAGGGGTTTGGAATTCAGGGAAAAGATAAATAAGAGTTGCCATCTGCCGATTTTCCTGGCAGCCCTTCATCGGCTGATCAGCGATTCTTCACCTGCGTCCAGCAGATGTTCCCTCCCTGGAGCACGGTGGCTCAGATACCATCTTGATCACTTGCAGTCCTCCTGGGGCACAAAGGTCAAATTGCTTGCAGGCCTCCTGGAGTTAGGGCCATACATTCCAGTTCCCGGAACAACAGCTTTCTGCATGCATTGTTCACTAAGTCTATTAACTATAACTAAAGCTAAAAAAAAAATTTTAACTCTTGAGGTCCTCCATCAATACTTATAGATGTATTCAAATGGGAGCTCATTTATTGGCTTCCTATTCTATTAGAAGACACTTACATCCTTGTCCCTCTTTGGCCTCCCGCTACTCTTCCAATATAGATAACTACAAATGTTGGTGAAACCAACAGTCCATGTTTACATTACTAAGTGTTGTTACCACGGAGGACAGAAGTGAACGGTCCTCTGACTCTCTTTGCCTTGTGGCACCGGGTGGTGTTCCTGAGAAGTCCTGTGCCATTCCAACTCCTGATCCTTTGAACAGAACCTGTTTTATTCCTCCAGAGAAATGTTTCGGGTCTTCTCTTTATTTATAGTTTCTGAAATTTCAGAGTGTTGTGGACCTTTTCCAACTCGTAGGAAAATTTTCTGGTATTATTTCTTTGCCAACTCTTTCAGCTTCATTTTCTGTATTCTCTCGTCCTAGAACCCTGACGAGGCCGGCACGGGCCCTGTTGGGACAATCGTTGAATCTTCTTGTCATTTCCTCTCTATTGGCAATCTGTCTTCTTGGCCATCTTTTTGGAAGATTTTCACGCTTTACCTACCAAATTCTCTTTTTTACCTCTTTTATACTGAATTTCCAAAAACTCTTATCTCTTTTCATTGATCACTTTTGCATTAAAGCATCCTAATTCTGATTAATGGGTGCAGCGTTACCTCTTATCTCCCTAAGAATATTAAATGTTTGTTGTGTCTTTGTGAAGTTTTTTTCTATTCCCCTGCATTATCTATTTTCTCCTGAATCTGTCTCTGCTTGCATGATTCTGGTCTCTTTCATCTTGGAATCTTTCCTCTAGAAACTGGTGACTCTTGATGTCCATTCATATTGAAAACTAAGATCCAAAAATCTGATTTGCCAGTTTTCTTTGAGGTATGTGAACAGCTGGTGAAGTTCACCGACAGAGACTGGAGAGCAAGGCAGCCTTTTCAGGAGGGACCCCAATGGCATTCTTTCTCTGCAGGTTTTTTCTCTGCAGCCACTCAGGCCCCCTTGGGCAGAACCCTGGGACTCCAGCTGGACAGGACGATGCCTGGCTGCCAGCAGAGGCAGGGGCTGGGGGGCAGAATTACCACCATTACCGCTGTCCAGTGATTGTCAGTGCGGACTCTTGCGTTCCCCCAGCATCAGTCTGAAACCTCACTCCTGCACAAGAGGCTATATTGTTAGTCTTTTTGGTTCAACACCTCTAGAGAAAAACTTTCAGCCTTAAACAAGCAGACAGCCAAGGAAGGGGAGGAAGAGGAATAGTCTGGTTGCTCGGGTAGGGGGAGACACTTAGGGATTTAATCCAAGACTTCCAAGTAATTCCCTATATACAGTTTCTCAACGGCTCCCTTCCTCCTGTAGCACCTGGTGCCACAGAACCTCAGCCTTCCTGCTGGACGGATGGGTAGGCGGCACAGCTCACTCCTTCTTAGGGTTTTTCCCACAGGCTAAACTGGTCACCGCCTCGCTATCTGCCAAAACTGTTTCGTGATTTACAGATTGCTGCTCTCCATCCAGGGCGTCTGTTTTTTTTTGTATTGAAACCTTTTTAATTCTTCTACTGGAATTTTTAGTTAGAATTTTGGAAGAGAAAGTTTTCAGTCTGCCATGCTTAATCAAAAGCGCTTTCCCACTCTTTAGTCTTCAGATTTGCTCTGCAGAAATCTGCTTGCCTGGAGTCTGTGGAGCCTGTTGAAGTAGAAAATTCTAACCTTGGATCTTTCAGGTACCAGATATGTGGTCTCATTTTCTTATGCAAAAATTGTGGATAGGGAGAGCTTCTGTTTATTAAAAAATTTTTGGTGAATTATTAAATTATCATTAACAATTAAATTATATAGCCTACTATATTAAATATTCATAATAACCAGGTAGGGTAGGCACACAATAAGCCAACTGTTTGAATGAGTTCTACAAAGAGATGGCCTTGCCCTGACTGGTGTGGCTGAGTGGGCTGGGCATCATCCTGTGAACCAAAGGGTCATAGGTTTGATCCCCAGCCAGGGCACATGCCCGGGTTGTGGGCCAAGTGCCCCATTAGGGAAGTACAAGAGGTAACTGATCAAAATTTCTCTCCTCTTTCTCCCTCTCTTCCTTTCTCTCTAAAAATAAATAAAAAAAATATTTTTCTTTTAAAGGTGGCCTTGACCCTCTGGGGTGGGGCTCTTGGCCCTCTGGAGTGGGGCTCAGGGGGGTCTTTGTCTGATGCCCTGTTACCTAATTCTTTTCTTATTATGTTTTCTTTCCTATATGAAGTGCAGATTTCCCATTAAATTAATACTTTAAAAAGTTAAATGTGGTTAAATTTAAATTTAGGGAAAACACAAACAACAGAGTTCTACCTGGTTGTCTGAGGAATACGGGAGGAAGGGAAACTAAGGTCTATAACTGGGAGGGTGTCTTAGTCTGTTCAGGCTGCCCTATAACCATGCACCGTAGCTCACAAACAACAGAAATTTCATTTCCGGAGCCGAGAAGACTGAGATCAGGGTGCCAGCGTGGTCCGGTTCTGGTGAGGGAGGGCCCTGCTCCAGGTTGCAGACTTCTCGTTGTGTCCTCACAGGGAGGGAGAGAGAGTGCGGGAGCTCTCCAGAGCCTCTGTTCTAAGGGCACTAACTCCGTTCATTAGGGCTCCACCCTCACGACCTCCTCACCTCCCAAAGGCCCCACCTCCAAATGCCCTCACATTGGGAATTAGAATTTTAGCATAGGAATTTGGGGGGACATAAACACTCAGTCCATCATAGGACGGATATTTTAGTTCCCACTGTGATCTTACCTTATCTTTAGATGATTTTTCTTTACTGAGATAATCAGCTTCAAAGTTTCCAATGTAAAATGGCTTCACACTTCCTGATGCATCTTTAAGTCAATAATCATTCAAGAAAGAGAATTTGCCCTGGCTGGTGTAGCTCAGTGGATTGAGCGCGGGCTGGGAACCAAAGGGTCCCGGTTCGATTCCCAGTCGGGGCACATGTCTGGGTTGCAGGCCAGGTCCCAAGTAAGGGCCATGTGAGAGGCAACCATACATTGCTACTTCTCCCTCTCTTTCTCCCTCCCTTCTCCTCTCTCTAAAAATAAATAAATAAATAAAATCTTTAAAAAAAAAAGAAAGAGAATTTTTTTGTGTAGTATTTTCCTTCTTTGTAAACTAAGATTTGATGCATATTTCACCTGCCAAACATCGACCCTTGCGAGGGTTTATTACAGGGGTGTCCACCCCACAGTGTGCCAGCCAAACACAAAATCATTCATTTACTTAAAACATTATGAGATTTTTTGCGATTACGTGTTGCAATATATTTACTGCGTGGCCCAGACAACTCTTCTTCCAGTGTGGCCCAGAGACGCCAAAAGGTCGGACACCCCTGGTGAAGATTACCTCCATCATCGTTGCCTAGAGAACGCAACACAACACCCAGCGCATCCCACATCACAGTCCTCAGGGACTGACAAGAGACCTGAAAGTTGTTCTGGTCTACTCCCCTTATTTCACTCATCCAAATGAGATAAAATTATTTACCCAAAGACCGAGGGAGAATGCAGGCCCAAAATGGACCTGACCTTCCGGCTCCTAATCAGCGCCCGCCACGCTGCCCGGAACAGGCGTTCAGTAAGTGTCTCAGGCCCACATCACCGCCCGATCTTCCACGTTCTCTCCACCGCGGCCCCGCTTTCTCTCTTCTTTTTCAAGGCTGTTCTTTTAACAGCAATAATGATTAACATAAACCTAATAGCTAATTACATCTAGAGCAAAGAAAGCTGGGACCTTAAATATTAGCAGATTAAGTGTATATCCTAATATAATAAGCAATAAAAAATAGTCTCTCATTAAGCATGTCACAGTGATGCATATTTTCTGCCCAAAAATGCTGACTGATTTTGTGCACCTGCAGGGTCTTTAACTTGACAAAACTAGCCTCCACTAACCACCTGAGTGAGTTTAGAGCCAAACACTCACTGTGGGGAGAGTCCGGCTGTCTCTGTGTCTCATCCCAACAGATCTGCTCCACATCGCCATTCACTCGCGCACTCTGTGAATGGTCACTGTGGGCGCGCTGTGTGCCGGGTAGTGTTCTTGGCCCCTGGAATAAAGCATGAGCAAAACAAAGACCCCTGTACTTAGGAGCTTGCATTCTAGCAGCAAGCATTAAAATAAAAAAGTAAATTATGCAGCGTGTTGGAAGGTGGGAAGTGCTGTGGGAAAAAGCGCACGGCAAGGGTGTTCAGGAGTGCTGAGACAAGGTGGTCAGGAGGGGTAGTGTTGGCCCAAGCCTTGAAGGTGGCGAGGGAACGAGCCATGGAGAACTCTGGGCAAGAGCTTTCCCAGCAGATGGAACAGCCAGGCCCCAAAGTGAGCATGTGTCTGGTCTGGTAACACCACTTCCTGAGGGGTGACATTTGGGGAAAGAATCCTATGTAAGAGAGAGTTATCATTCCCCAATTCCAGACATACCAAAAGTGAAGTAAAAGAAAACATCCAGAAAGAAAGCGTGAAAGAGCGAGAACCCAGAGGTGCAGAATCTGTTACGTTGGTAGGAGAGTGGCATGGGGAATTTAGGAAGCCAGACCGTGTAACGGAGAAATGAAGCTGGCACTTTAGATTCAAGAAATCGCCCCAGAAATAATTAACGCAGGGACTGAGTACCACTCACCTTTGGATTCACAGCTTCTGGCGCAGAGCAGAGCAATTGGGAGGCTGCAGAAGTGCCACTGGAATAAAGGAATGACTAAATGAATGGGACCGTGACCTGTTTGCTTGTGCTCTGTGGGGTCAAGGACTGGAACCAGACCAAGAGCTGTGCTGTGAGGTCTGCTGCAAACTCATCCTTGAACTTAATTTACTTATAAAAGGGGGATTCATTGCAAAGAAAAGTTCAGCAATATTCTTTTCTATTCATTGATTTATTCTGTCTGCTTAAAACTGAGTCCATATATTATGGAGTCTGAGAAATAACTGTGCTGCTAAGACACCTCGGCATGTGGGAAGTTGTAATCTGGTAGTTGAGCTGAGTGAGTGCGGGGGGTGGGGTGGGGTGTGCGTGTGTGTGTGTTATGACGATGTATGTTCATGGGGTGGGAAAGACTGGATATTAATAGAGTCTACAGATATGCAAACCTTTTAAGAAGGTATTTATATACATTCCAGAGTGACATTGAATTACATCAAGATTCTTTTGGTCAAAGTAACAGAAAGAACTTCCACCTCACTTAAGCATTAGCAAGGAATAACTTTGATAAAGATACAGACGTGTGTCCTGGAACCTCTAGGCAAGATTAGTCAGACATTCCCAAGGAACTGAAACCCACAACTAGCAAGCCAGTGGGAACCACAGCAGCTCCCTGCAGTCCTGCTCTTGCCCGTCCTCACCGTGGGCTGCGTGGTCTCTGATTCCTGCCTTTCTGCGTGTGTGCCCTCTCCTTTCCTCTCAGCAGAACTTTCTTCCCTGTCCATCCCCACAGGCTCCCCCATCCATGCCTGGTTTACACTCCCTCAATTTTAGCAATAAGTGGAGCCTGAGACCAGTATCTTTCAGTCTCAATCCCAAAGTCACAGGAGAAAGGACGTGATTGGCGCTGGCTGGGCCAGTGTCTCTGTCTGCTCCCAGTAACCACAACCAGTGGGACAGGTCATTCCCTCAAACACGGAGGCCAGGGTGCTGACATTCACATTTGTCAACTCTTAGTTAGTACATGATGGCGATCCCCACTCGTCAGAGGCATGTAAGAGCCGTATTTCCCTTCCCCAGCTACCTCCCTGTGAGGAGATGAAAATGAAGGCAGGTCTCATTCAGAATTCTGCCACACATTCAAACCTTTACAAATAGACAGGCACAAAACGTCATACCACCTGTCCATACCAGCTCGGAGAAGTAGCACCTGACGTCACCTCGCATGGGAAGTGCACTTAGGGAGAGAGAAACGAAGGCAGGCGCTCCTGCAACAGAATCAGCTCCGCTTCCAGGGGCTCCAGAGGCTGAACCGTCCAGCATGTGCCAGCCGAGCCCTGTCCCAGCGCCTGTCACAGGGCTCACTCTAATGTGTGCCACATTGACGCAAGAGTGCAGGTTTCTTTACAGTACTTCTAGCGAACCCCGGCTTCGTCCATGGAAACCTTTGGGTTAATTAACAGACGAGTCATCTCGTCAGGATGCAGACGGTTGTCTTCTGCCATCTTTGGAGAGTGGACTCCCGACCAGGCTCCTACAAACGTACCTGCCATGCCCTGGGGTGTGGACTCCTGCTTAGAGAGTGCAGATGGAAACCAACCAGCCCTAAATTTAGAGGAAAATGCGTGTGTACACGCATGTGCGCACACCCCCCCACCCGGGGTGGTAGCAGTGGGCTGGCTGTAAAAAGGCCTCTGCCAGATGTATTGGTCTCCTTTACAGGGTCGCCCTGGAGGCTCCCCGTCCCCAACCACTGCCTGCACATCACGGCCCAGCCCTGTCAGCAAGAGAGTCTGGGAATGCTCTCTTTTAGTTGGACATACTGCCTGAGTAACACAGGGGTCTCGTCACCAAGGAAAAGGAGAGAATACAAGTTGGGTGGGCGGCCAGCTGTCTCTGCTACACTTACTGATCTAAAGCAAATCTCTTAACTCGTGTCTCAGGTTCCTTATCTGTAAAATGGATTATCAACACCCATCCTGCTGGTTTCTCAGGGTTTGTGTCAGAATCAAAAGAAAACACTGTGAAAACTGAGAAGCCTTGTTCAAATACATAATTCTGACAGTTTACACAAGACACCAGAGCGCTGTGGAACCGTCAGAAGGGTCAGTCTTTCCAATTAAAATACAAGCAAGCGCTTATTCTTGATCCCCAATGCTTACTTACCTGTTGCAGACCAAAATAAAAGTGTCACTTTTTATTGTCCAGGGTCCTCTGTGGCACCTGCTAATACGGGAGGCTGACCGGACACACCGGAGGTGGCACAAGGTTATGCAGCATTGACTGGGGCTTGCTCGGGGCCCAGGGCTGCGTTTCACACAGCTCGCCTCGCCTCACCCTCGCACAGGCGGGGCGGGCGCTGCTTCACCCTCTCCCCCTGCGGATGAGGAAACAGACGCGTACAGCCATCACCAACACAGGCGGAGTGGAGAGCCTGGATTGGACTCGGGGCCATGTCTAGAATCCTTGAGCATCATCCAATTCTAAAATTCTGTGGCTTCTAGTTACCTCATGTACTGGGTAGAACTGTGTCCCTTGGAAAGATAAATGGACGTCCTAACTCTGGTATACGTGAATGTGACCTTATTTGGAAACAGTGTTTTTGCAGTTGTAATTAAATTTAGATGAGGTCACACCTGATTAGGGGGGTCCTGGTCCTACAATTGCTCTCTTCAGAAGAAGAGGGAATTGTGCACAGACATCAGGGAGAATTCCACGGTGAAGGCAGAGGCAGAGATTGAAGAGCTGTTATCTACAAGCCAAGAAATGCCAAGGACTGCTGGCAAGCACCGGAAGCTAGGAGAGAGGCAGGGGGTGGTTTCTCCCTTAGAGCTCTCACATGGAACCAACCCTGCCAACACCTGGGTTTCGGACCTCTGGCCTCCAAAACTGTGAGAGAATAAATATCTGCTGTTTTGATGCCACTAAGTCTGTGGCAATTTGTAACAGCAGCCGTAGGGAACTAACATACCATGAGAATACGTAAGGGTCCGGCAAGAGCCTGGAGTGGCCTGCTGTCCTCTCCACCCAAAGTGCACACGAGGTCTGGCTTGTTTGGTGGCACAGCCTCCTGAGCTTCCTGAAGGAGGCGCTGTCTTCGCAGACCCAGCGCATCCTTCCCCAGGCCCTCTCCTGACCGCAGGCTGTGCTGAGCAGGCGGGAGGGTGGGTCTCTCAACACACCTGCAAGATACTGAGTTCAGCCAGAGTGGCTCAGCCACAACGAAGGGAACTGACCCATGTGTCCAGGACACAGGACCCTTAGGGCAGGGCAAAGGGACAGCCCGCCACTTTCTTTTTATTTAGGTTGCACTGAAATCTTTGTGGGGAAGTGGATCTCTTTGCTGAGTTAGGAATCATCTGCATTTTCAAAGACCCAGATTGCTACACTTTTTGGTCTTTCCACCTTCAAAATATTTGTCAAATCTACATATCACCTGTGCTTTTCTAAAAGCAGTTTTATAACACTCCCCAAAAAGGAAAACCAGAATCACTTGCCATGAATAAAGTAAAAACATCAAAATAAATATTGACCTGTTTGCTGTCTATCAGGGAACAGGGAGTTTGGTAAACTGGGGCAAGATCAGTGCTGCTCTCATAGGCCAGAGAATTTTTAAGACTAGAACTACTTTGAAAACTACTGGAAAAGATTAAGTAACAGTATGGAAAAAAATATTATTATCAACTTTATTTTGCGCTGCTCTCAAGATTCTCAGACCACCACAGATCTACCAGTTTGGCACTGCATTTTGTGGAAAGAAAGTTCTAGGATGGGCTAAATCGAGTGGGCTTTTACATACTGAGTGCCTCTCACATTTAAAAGAACAGATGCTGGTATTTTAAGTCTGAGAAGATGAACCGTACGGACATCTGCCATCTGTTTGACCTTGCGTAAGTGTCACTTTATCACCCCTGATAATAATTGGTGATGTGTCTTGTCTTGACTGGAGAAAATAAATAAGACTACTGGGCTAAGAAGAGGTCTTTTCATTTTGCTGGTAAGAGGAGAAATCTGGAAACGGAGCCAAAGAATACAGGCTAACCTTTGTTCAGAGACCGCGTGGAGACGAGAGGAAAGAGCTGCTGGGATAAAGGGAGGTCTGTGCTCCCAGCTCGCAGGGGCAGGCGGGCTGCAGCACTTCGCAGCGCACAGCAAACCCTGCTAGTGCACTGAGGCCCGACACAAACTAATGTGTCTATTTTGTCAAGTACTGTTTTTCCTGGAGTTTAAGATGAAGGCCCCGACATGGATGTGATCCCAATCCAGTGACGCAGACGCGAGGAGTGCCGGGCTAGTCCCGGGCCGTGGGCGTTAACACTCAAGAGTCTGACTGACACGTAAAACACCAATGAAGTTGTGTCTCCTGCCCTCCTCTTTCCTGTGCACGCTGCCATTTACCAAAGCGGGAGGTAAGAGAATGCAAATTGCCCTCCACGATAATACTCCCAAGTTTACCATAAACAGCAATTCTAATACAAATCAACTGAGAAGAGCATAAAGATCAGGAATATAACATTTCTCATGAGGGACAGCCATGGGCAAAGGCGGAGTAACCCCTGGGAGTGAATGTATGGGTGCCGGTCCTGGCCTGAACAGAAGCAGAAAGGACTCTCCACTGGGGTCCCGAAGAGACTTTTTAGTGAAGAGACCCTCTCCTGGAGGCATGGGCAGGCTCACGGACGCAGCAAAGCAGAAAGCCGTGACTACCCTCCATTGGTTTGCTAGGGCTGCCATAACAAGGTACCACAAGCTGGAGAGCTTACACAACAGCAATTTCTTTTCTCACAGTTCTGGAGTCCAGAAGTCTGGAATCGAGGTGGAGCAGGGCCACGCAGCCTCTGAAGGCTCCAGCAGAGAACCCACTCCAGGCTCCCTCCAAGATCCTGGTAGTTCCCTGGCTTGTGGCAGCCTGAGTCCAGCTTTCTCACGGTGTTCCCTCTATATACATGTCTGTGTTCAAACTTTCCCCTTTTCATAAGGGCACCGGCCACACGGATTAGGGACCCACCCTACTCCAGCATGACCGCATCACAGCCTAACTAAACACACCTGGAATGGCCCTATGCCAAGTCAAGGTCACGTTCTGAGGTACTGGGGGTTAGGACTTCAAAGTAGAAAGTGGGGTGGGGGGACACACAATCCAACCCATAACACACTCCTAGGTCTGGAGAGGCAAAGGGAGGAGAAGGTGTTAAGAGAGCCTGGCCGAGAGCCGAAGCCCAGGAATGGCTGTTGTCCAGAAGGACACGGTGGTGCCAGAACTGCACCAAAGCAGGAGAAATAAAGCAACCTCTTTTCCATCCCACTCTCCAGGCACTAAAACCCAACATGAAGGTAGAAGACAAGGGAGCCGGGCTGTTACCAAATTCAAGGAGTTCAATGCTTGGGGTGCTCTATTCAAGAATGAGTCCTCCTCATTGCACAGTAGCTTTATTTACTTGCAGCAAATAAATGAGACAGGGGATCCACAGCCAAAGCCCTGCCACCTCCAAGGCAGGCTTAGCCATTGCTTATATACACTATTTGGTCAATTACATGTTGATTTCTTCTTTGCAGTTAGCCACACTTATCAGGTGGGGTTCCTGTCAAGCTGATCTTGTTTACAGCTGTATCTGCTGAAAACTGTGCTACATTTTAACATTTATCAAGAATAGTATTTAGGCCCTGGCCAGGTAGCTCAGTTGGTTAGAGTGTCTTCCTGACAGCCATGTTGCAGGCTCAATCTCTGGTCAGGGCACATACAAGAATCAACCAATGAATGCAAAAAACAAGTGAAACAACAAAATCAATGTTTCTCTCTCTCTCCTCCCTCCCTCTCACCCTCTAAAATCAATAAATAAAAATTTTAGAAAAGAAGAGCATTTATTAAGAACTGCCCAGACCTTGAGACCCTTGTCCTGTCTAACAAGGTGATGCAATTCAGAGAAGTCAGCCTTCCCCAGGGGCAGAGTGAGAAGGGAAGAGAATGCATGGAGGCGGGGTGGGACAAGGCAGAAGCAGTCAGAGAGAAATCAGCAAAATGAACATCCATTTCCATGACAGAATCAAGGGATACAAATGGGTTAGGAGGGAAGTTGATTTATAAGACATTTCCAAACTGTATCTTGGGAATCAGAGTATTTAGACAATCCAGAGAGAAAAATCAAGGTGTGCATTCTCTCCTAAGGAAGCTATCTGTATGAAATTTTCTTCTCTGTACCTGAGAGGTGAGGTCAGAGTCAAAAGTTCAAACTTCCGACTGATGCAGCAGAGGCCTCCCAAGAAAACTTGACCCTTGAGTGTACATGCACAGGAGCTCTTCCCTCAGTCTTTTCAGATTAGTCACGTCCTTCTGTCCTCCTGAAACCTGAGCCACCCCCAGGTGTCCCTTCCTTTCATACCCAACTCAGTCCCATGCCTCCATCTCCATTCTCACACCTTGGTCCAGGACCTCCTCACTCCTTCCCCGGGTGAAGTCTGCAGGCTCAATCTGCCCTGATCTGACTCTGTAGAGTAAAACCCAGACTCCCCAGCAGGGCGGTCCAGGCTTGTCGTGATTTAGTCCCTGCATAGGCTTCAGGCTTCACCTTCCTCTCATCCCTTCGCCACCAGTCCCTCTAATTCCCACTAAAACTAACCCACTCTGTCAGGGGGAACTGTGAACTTTTTGGAAATGGGGAAGAAAAAAAAGGTTAATGAGTGTTCTGTCCAATGCATCCTACAGGGTTATTATCCTCATCTTTCCTTGTTTTTGAGATCTTTTATCTCTATAAGTTATAGACTATTTTATATTTTATTTTTATAAGTTGTACAATAACAAAAGTGATGCAAATGATTCTTGGCCATAAAAGTGCAATTTGTGTCCCTGGAGATGTAGATTATTGCCTTGTGGATACTGACCAGAGGAGAGGACCGGTCTTCGGTCAAGGGTATACAAGTAGCTGAGCTCCCCTGCTAGAACCTCCAGACAAGCTCTCGAAGTCCATATAATTCTATGAGAGTCACAATTTTATCCTTTTAAAAAATTTATCATTTAATAACACCTATGGTTCTCTGATTGGGCCATGCTCTTTCCTGACTGCCTTTGTACAAGCTGCTGGCATGGTCTAAAATGTTCTTCCCTAAAGGGCCCAGAGACATATGAAAAGATGCTCAGCATCACTAGCCATCAGAGAGATGCAAATTAAAACCACAATGAGATACCACTTGACACTGGTTAGAATGGCCAACAAACAACAAGTGCTGGAGGGGATGTGGAGAAAAGGGAACCCTAGTATACTGTTGGTGGGAATGCAGACTGGTGCAGCTACTGTGGAAAACAGTATAGAATTGCCTCAGAAAACTAAAAATGGAACTGCCTTTCGACCCCACAATTCCACTGCTGGGATTATACCCTAAGAACCCTGAAACACCAATTCAAAAGAACCTATGCACCCCAATATTCATAGCAGCACAATTTACAATAGCCAAGTGCTGGAAGCAACCTAAGTGCCCATCAGCAAATGAGTGGATCAAAAAGCTATGGTATATTTACATGATAGAGTGCTACGCAGCAGAAAGAAAGAAGGAGCTCCTACCTTTTGCAACAGTTTGGATGGAACTGGAGAGCATTATGCTAGGTGAAATAAGCCAGGCGGTGAAAGACAAATACCATATGATCTCACCTATAAGTGGAACATAATCAACAAAACAAACAAGCAAGCAAAATATAACCAGAGACAGTGAAATTAAGAATAAATTGACAGTAACCAGAGGAGACGTGGGAGGGGATAAAGGGGGGAAAGGGGGTATGGGTTTTCAGGAACAACTATAAAGGACACATGGACAAAACCAAAGACAGCAGGACTGAGAGTGGGAGGTGGGGACAGCTGGGGTGGGGAGAAAATGGAGACACATGTACTTGAACAACAATTAAAAAAATGTTCTTCCCTCTCATTGTCGACCCGGTGAACTCCTTATCATCCTTCAATGCTCTGTTAAAGGTTGCCTCCTCTGTGACACTCTCCCTGATTACCCAGTGAATACTCCTGAGTATTTGTGCACTTTGTACACGCCTGTACTTCCAACCTTAACATATGCGTCAGTATCTGTTTGCCCTAGTAAACTTGGAACTCCTGTAGATAGGGCTATATCTTACTTATCTATGCCTTGCATAGAGTAGGTACTTAATATTAACAAATTCAGTATCTTTATCTGGGTTTCCTTTTTTTTTTTAAATCCTCACCCAAGGATGGATATATATAGAGAGAGATATAGATATGTATATGTGTGTATGTGTATAAATTGATTTGAGAGAGAGAAGAGGCCAGTGGGGGAGAGAGAGATTAATACCGATGTAAGAGAGAAGCATCAATTGGTTGCCTCCTATACGCTCCCCGATGGAGGATCAAACCTGCAACCTAGGTATGTTCCCCAACTGGAAATCAAACCCACCACCTTTTGGTTCACAAGACAACACTCCAACCAACTGAACCCAGCCAGGGCTGGGTTTCCTTTTAATCTTCACAATGGCCTTGTGAGACAGGTAATATTTACGTCTCCCTTTTAGAGATGAAGAAACTGAATGTAAAGAGGAGTAATGTGCCCAGGGTCACAAAGCCTTGGGAGTGTCTGATGTAGTGGCTTTGTCTTTAGACCAAATGTTCTTAGTTGCAGCGTTGTACTGTTTGTTCATTCAGCAAACCTATGGCCCTCAAACCCTCTTCAAGTTATACTTAAACAGAACCAACCATGACTTAGAAAATTAAGGGTAGGCTCTTCAAAAAAAAAAAATCAGAGGGTAATATATCTTCCCAGGTTGGGCCAATAAAGAGTAAAATGATTTTCAATACTTTAATTTCTCTCTCCTAAGAAATTAGGCAAAATATATCAACCTAAGAGAAGTGGGTATCCAAACAAATTCCTGGTTATTACTGCAAGAGCAACTTAAATGAAAACAACAGTTTCTTGCTCACACAAGAGGCCAGTGTTTGGCGTATACAGTGCCCGGCGTGTATCTGTCCACCGTGTGCCGCGCCGGGCAGGGGCCACCTGCCAGAGGAGCAGCCAGTGGAGCCCCGCCCACTTCTCCCGGCCCGCCTGCTCCTGCCAAGGGCAGGCCGAATATCAGGGCTGCACCTGGGGCTTGGAGTTCATGAAAGCCTTTGGAGCATTTTAAAAATGCACCTGATTGCTCAACTCTGCTAAAAGGTGAAGAATGAAATAAAAGCTGCTTCAACATCTGAGTAAGTGGCCACCCTCCATCCTTGGGTCGCCTCTTAGAGATCAGAACCCCTGCCACTCACAGTTTTGAGATGAAAACACAGCACTGCCATGCTAAGGAAAATGAGGGGCGGGGCCGGTGCTAGGCTCTGATTACCTGGAGTGCTGTGATTAGGGTACCTTTGATGTTGATAAGCTCTCTGAGGGCCCTTCATCTCAGTGCCCTGTCCTTGGAGGTTTGGGCCAAGGCAAGCCAGTGTAAATCATTACCCAGGGCTCCAGACTGTGCTGGGCAGCCGGCTGTGTGAAGGCACGGGAGCTTCGAGGCCAGGCGGCTGCAGATGCATTTCCCCCCAGTGCCAGGAAAGGTTCAAATTCAAAAACAAATGTATTTATCACTTCCAACCGCTCAGCTCCACAGGGCAGGGCATCCTGCCTCAGGGTGGAGTGTCAGCTTGCAGTGGGAACAGTGGCAGGCAGCCAACGGAAATTTCACATTTCACCAAGGTTCCTGTCACTCCACAGTGGTCCTGCAGGCCCAGCATTGCCCAGCAGAGAGTCCAGCTTCCCAGCCAGTCCTGGAGACACAGGCTCCAGGGAAATGCCAGACCCTTAAATCAGCAGCCAACCTCTGCCATAGTGGGCCGGATGCTGAGACTCACTGAGCCATCCCCATATGGTGACTAAAGTTCTTTCTAAACCAGGAATGCGGGCCAAGGGGGAAATCCATCATGAGCAGGCAAGTGGTGATTTGTCTAAATCCCAGTGACATGCCCCCTGGGCTCCCTACAAAAGGGGCCAGAGCTGCTTCTGCTCAAAGACAACGCCACCTTTGCTTGGTGGTCCAGGGCGCTGGCTGGACATTTTCCAGAGAGGAGAAAAAGAATTACAGACAGTTGTAATTTTCCAGCTCACCAGGCTCCAGGCCGATGAGAAGGCCTTCCGGCCGCCAACCTAGGCTGCACCGTGGCTGGAGTTCTTCCTAAAACAGACTAGATTTTGTCACTCACCAACAGAAAATTCTGGAAGAAGTCAACACCCCTGTAGATGCCGTTCCAGGTTCTCTGTATCTACCTGTCCTATCTCAACACTTTCTCCTTCATGTGCCTTATTTACCCGCCCACTACTCCCCAAGCAAGCCACGTGCTTTCATACCACACAGAATATTCCTACCCTTTCTACCTTCTTCTACTCATGCTTCAAGGCTCGGCTTCAATACCACCTCCCAGATGAAGGCTCTCCTGCCCTTCCTACCCTCATCCAGGCAGAACTCGAACGCCTCTCTCCCTTCGTACGCCTTCCTGACTTTGTGCACCTAACTTCACTGTAACATCAACCGCTAGGGAGCTGACTTATCTGATTCTATGTCTGTCTCTCTGACCTGATCATTAGCTCAATCCAAGTAAGGGCTCCTTTTTATTCACCTATTCTCAGTGACTAGTATAGTCCCTGGCACATAGTAGGTGCTCAATAAATAGAAAGAATGCATGAGCACATGTCCAAAATCATCCCCTTCCTTGGGAAAACTTTTCTTAGGAGGAAATAATCTAATCCTGAGCCTTCTAAGGGTCCAAGAACGTTTATCTGTGGGAAGCTGTTTGGTCTGGACAAATCCTGCCTTCCCCCATCCCTAGAGAATAACCGAGGCAAAAAAGGCAATGTGCAAACTAACCACTTCCAGATAAGTGTGCTCTCACATGCTAATAATTTTACTGTGTGTAAAAAGCAAAGCCAAACCACACACAGAAGTGAGACTTCCTGAACATCCCACACCAAGCATTTACTTTGCCGCTCTGATAGGAGTTTGATGACAACAGCCATCTGAGAAAAGAGGCCCTGTGTGAGAACAGGGGATTCTGATTATTCTTTTATGTACGAATCTCTGGCCTTTAACTTCTGCACGCATTGCCCCCGAAGAGAAGGTAGAGTGGCGCAATAGCCTGGGTTTACAACCTGAGCTGCACCCACCGTTCCTATGAGATTCTAAACCTTCAGCGTCAAACTGTTACTGTCTTTGGACTTTTTTGCTTTAAAAAGGATTATTATTATTACCCTTAAGATTGCTGGAAAATCACCTCCTCTAAAAATAAAATAGGCTAAAATATGAAGCAAATATTCCAATTTTCCCAAAGATGGAATTTATCATTTCAATATTCTTAGAGCAAGATGAATGTCCAAGCGAGCATCACATGTAAACTAATCTTTATCCAGGGGCACTACATTTACAAAGCACTATCACATATGTAGCTTCATGGGTAACTCTTGCCCTACTCATCAGCTCCACACCTGGCAGAAGGGGCAAACATTCAAACACTCCGCCTATGTCTCTCCCGCCCTCTAATGCTGTAATGCGAGCCTTGGATTCAATTTTTAATTTTCTAGCAGTTTCATTAAAAAAGTGAAAACAAACAGGTGAAATTAATTTCAATAATATACTTACCTATCTAAAATACTACGATTTCAATATGGAATCAATATAAACAATTGTTAATGAGCTATTTTATACATGTTTTTTTCCCTCCATAGTCTTTGAGATCTGGTGTGTATTTCACACTTACAGCACTCCTCCATTCGGGCAGCTTGAGTGATCCACAGCCACCCAGGGCTGCTGATGGGCGCACTGGATGCGGTGCGGGGGTGGGGGGCTTGCGGGCAGGGCACAGCTGGGCCTCTCACATTAGTGTGCCCGGCACTGCGCCCGGCACAGGGGCAACAGTGGGAACGCCTGAGTCTGTTTGCTGTCGCCACAGAAACACCACAGCCCAGGTGGCTTAAACAACACGTACTCATTCCTCGCAGTCCTGGAGGCGAACTCCAAGATGGAGATGCCGGCAGCTCTAGTGTCTGGTGACGGCCTGCCTCCCGCTTCGCACGTGGCTGTCCTCTCGCTGTGTCCTCACACGGGGGCAGCGGTGAGGGCGCTCTGGGCACGAACTCCAATCATAAGGGCTCTATCTTCATGACCTGACCGCCTCCCAAAGGCTTCACTTCTGAATATCAGCACATTGGGGGTTAGGGTTTAACCTATAAATTGTGAGGGAAACAAACATTCTGCCCATAGTAGCGAGCAGCGTCTGTGAACGACTTTGGCCACCCAGAAGTGGAGGCTGAGTGAAGAGCGCTGCCCGCTAGCCCGCCGAGGGGTGTCTGTCACACACGGTGTAAGCAAGCACAGGCGGGTTCAGCTAAAATCCTGTTCTGGTGAAATTCTCTAAATCAAAGGAGGGTGGCCAGATATGGACTGATCGCATTCATATTTTGAGCACTTCTCAAAATGAGGGAAATACCAGTTCAGCAAAGCAAACTGATCATCCTTTGGGAATTTAGAATAATGTAATTTAACCTTCATCTAAGAGAGAAACACAGTGTGTCTCCAGGAGACTTCCCTGAAATGGATCAGCCCGACACATCCTCTGCCGCAGGACCAGGTGGTAGGGAAGCAGCCTGGGGCTAGGAAGGAAAGACAAGTGTAGGATTATGAGTCTTACCCACCCCTTGTTTCAAGATTCCTCGAGTTTTATCCTAAAAGCTGATCCTTTTTACATGTGCTTTTTAGAAACAGCAGAGCACTGATGCCAGGAAAAACAATGACATCAGCCCCAAACCCCAGGCGAGCCGCCTTCAGGAAGACCTCAAGGACACGAGAAGCCGACGCGGCAGAGCTCGGAGAATGCACCATCTATTTTTGCTCTGTCCAGTCGGACAGGCCTGGATTCCCAAACATGCAGATCCCAAGGACTTCTGAAGGAACAGTTGCTAAACCAGCAGTTCGCAGACTTCAGTGGGTATTAAAATCATCTGAGGGAGCTGATTAAAAATCCAGGTTGTTGAGCCCCACCCTTCAGAGAGTTTTTTTTTTAAATTTTTACTTACTAATTTTAGAGAGAAACATCAACTTGTTGTTCCACTTACTTATGCATGCATTGGTTGAATCTTGTATGTGTCCTGACCAGGGACTGAACCTGCAACCTCAGCGTATCCAGACAATACTCTAACCCAGTGGTCCCCAACCTTTTGGGCACCAGAGACCAGTTTTTTCCACAGGGTCGAGGGGACAGGAGGTAGTGCTCAGGTGGGGGAGGGGCAGGGGTCAGGAGGCAGAGCCCACCACACCTCCTGGGGGGCCACTCTGCCCCTCCCAGAGATACGAAGTGGAGCTCAGGCGAGCTTCCCTAGCTGCCGAGTTGGATGGGTACTGGACCTTAGTCTGGGGGTTGGGGACGCCTGCTCCAACCAACTGAGCTACCTGGCCAGGGCCAGAGAGTTTAACTTACTTATTCCAAGGTGGGTCCTGGGAATACACATTCTCATCAAGTATTTCAGGTGGTCCGGTTAAAGGAGTTCCATGCTTTGAGAAAAACCCTAAGTAAGTTATTATCCACTTTGATTTCTCCTTTCTAAATGCCCCCAAACTATGTCTTCTGGGCCACAGCTATGGCTGTACAATTCGTGTGCTGCATGACAGCTCCCAGCTGAGGCAAGTGGGAGCTGAAACCCAGGTGCTGGGCATGGAATTGTATCACCTGGAGAAATGAACACTCTTTCTTTGGGCACAGGCAGCTCCAACCTGCAAGCCTTCTCATTATTCTTTTATGAATAATCTTTCATGTGTCAGCCCACAGCAGCCCTTTTTTCTGGTTCACACAAGACACTACGTAGGCAGCAACAGCCCTGAAATTGCTGTCTGACACCTCGGTTGCCTCTTCCCCAGACCCAGCAGCGAGCACCCTAAGCCAATCACTGCTCTCGAAGGCAGAACCCAGACCTGGGCTCGATGGCTCACGCGTCATCAGCTGCCCAACAGCCGCCAGGCCTTTCCTAAGCAGCAAGTGGCAGGCTGGGCGGTAGGCGGGTCAGCTCCTCCCTGAGCAAGCCTGGCCAGCTTCTCTGCACGAATGAAGAGCGCACCCTTGCCTCACTGGGCCTCTTTCCTGGAAAGGCTCAGCCCCGCTGATTTTCTGTGCAGATGGCATGTCTCCTGGGCGTGGTGATTATTTAACAGGAGTGGTGGCTCCTGTACAAGTCTCCAGGTTAAGGGGCTTACCAAGGGGGCAGACTATTGGATGGGACTGCCCAAGTGACTGACTATATTTTTACAAATTCTCTTCTCTCTCTCCTACTCTCCCAGCCTCTTTAATTTTATGAACTGGAGGAACACCTGGTGACAGAGCGTGTGTTTGGAGCAGACAAAGAGCCGGTCATTGGACCTGCTGAGACTCTCAGATGCATCCTTGGTGAAATGAAAGAGGACTCTCTTGAGCTGCTAAGAGTGAGGAAATGCAATCTGGTCTGGGCTGGAAACCCTAGCTCTCTGACAACCTGGCTAATTGCTACTGGGCAGAGAGACAAAGAATAGATAAGAATTCAAAGCCACAGAGAAAAGAAATCTCAAAGGGACTGAACAGTGTAGTTTAGTAAAAGGGCAGCTGGGATCTGAACCTACCTCCATTTGTTCGCTGAACAGCTATGAGGTACTGCATCCCAGCGTGTCATGGCACTAACTGTCCTAGGTCCGGGGAGACACAGGAGAGAGCTCACTCACAGAATGGCAGATGGCATAGGTATAAACAAATAAAGTGTGGTGGTAGCAAGAAAGGGAAAGGCATCGAGGGCTGTGGCTGCACCCTGGAAGGAAGGTCCCAGAGAATGACAGTAGCCCCTGGGTGGATCAGAGGGAAGCGCAGGGAGGACAGCATGTGCAAAGGCGGAGAGGCCAGTGAGCATGCTCTGTAAGATGAAACACAAGTAATCCTGCCTTGCTGAAGCCCAGCGTGAAGGAAGGGAGTGGCTAGAGATAAGGCAAGGACAGGCTGGGGCCAGTTGTAAACTGTGTGATGTGCTAACTTTACCTTCATGGCTCTAGCTGTTCCAAGCTTGAGATTCATTCTGATTTATTCCAGTTGGGCAAGATTTCATTTTACATGAAACAGTTCCGAGGCCAGGGGAATATGATGATGGATTGATTGGGTCCACTCCTGGAGATGAGAAAGGGGTCAACACCAACTAACTAATAGGAGGAGGTAGAGGGAATGACTTCTAGGGTAGCATCCAGTGAACGGCCCTTACAAATAGCATCATCCAATTATCATCATTCATTTCAGTAGATCCTACCAATGGTCCTTTAGCTTATTTCCAATGTTTTGTCATTACGGAGAGTGCCATGATTGAGATCCTCACACATGCATATTTGCACATACCGGATATCTGTAGGGTAAATTCCTAGAAGTGGAACTTTGTCTCAAAGGGTGTCTGTTCTGGTAACTCTGACAGACACGACCATACTGCTCCAGAAGGACTGCACCCACACAACGCCCACAGGCAGCGTCTCCAAGATTGCTCACTCCCACACGTCCTGGCCTGTGTACTGTCAACTGTCTCAGACCTGTAATTCCAAAGTTCAGTTTGACAACAGTATGGTTGACGGATGGGAGGGGCAATAAAAGCAGAGGTAAGAAGAGTAGTTATGTAATTACAGTAATAAAAGGGAGGGATGATAACGACCTGAACTACGGCAGCTACCACGTGTTTGAAAAATAGAGGTGGGGCCAAGACATGCATGTTCTCAGCACAGTGTGGCAATGGAACATGTAATTGTTTTGCTGCAAATCTTGCACTGAGAAGGCTTTGTTTTGACATAAAATAAAAAAGAAAAAAATTCTGCTATTATTAAGGCTTTTCCCAACCTAAGTGTCCTTCGACAGATGACTGGATAAAGATGGGGCACGTATATACAATGGAGTACTACTCAGCAATAAAAAACGATGAAATATTGCCATTTGCAACAATATGGATGGATCTTGAGAGTATCACGCTAAGTGGAATAGGTCAGATGGAAAAGGACAAGAACCATGTGATGTCACTCACATAGGGTATATAAAACAGAAAGCAAAAATAAACAAACTGAGACACAGAAACAGTGTGGTGGCTACCAGAGGGGGAGGGGTGAGGGATGGATGAAGAGGGAAAGGGGGGTCAAATATACGGTGATGGAAGGAGATTAGACTTTGGGTGGTGAGCACACAAGGCAATATACAGATGATTTATTATAGACCTGTACACCTGACACTTATATAATGTGATTGGTCAATGTTACCACAATAAATTTAATTTTAAGAAAGACTTTTTCCATTGGAAATCTAAAATAAACATGCTAAGTATCAAAGGCCTTCATGCAGAGAATTCGAGTTATACTGTACAATCTCAGATCTCTAAAACAAACTAACTCGGAAATGGAATAACATGTCATCATAGCACACGTTAAGTAGCTTTCTGAAGGTGCATCTGTAAATTCTAAAGGGTCTAGAGCGTAAGAGAATGTGACCGCAACGACCTCACTAAAGCAGAACAGAGCACTGACCCCTGAGGACTGCTCTTCGACTCACGGAAAATCTTTCCTCTCCTGCCCTTCCCCTGGACCCTGCCGACCGGAGCATCCTCGGCTCCAGTGTCAGGGGGCCTCGTACACCAGAGGCACGGCAGCAAACACTAGCTGAAGCAATGTAAGATCAGCCTCTGTCAAATTTCCCTTGTTTCAAAATGATATTCTTGATTATGTGTAAAATCTTCTTGTGACTATAAGGTACTGTATACAATGCACTTGGCTACTGGGGTGCATAAATCTCTGTGCATTGCTCGCATTTCTCGGAATAGCTGAAACTATTTCTCTACTGGGCCCAGTGATGACAGAAAAAAAGATTTTTTCTTCCAAATCTCCTGACCTTGTAACTACCCACCCAATCCTGCTTTTCTCATTATCCACACCAACCATTTTGAGATCCTTTTTTTTTCTTACAAAACTCCTGAAGGAAAAAAAAAGGAGAACATTTTTGAAATAGTTTCGAAGGGGAAAAAAAGCAAACACATTTCTAAGAGGTTCAATGTGCGCATGGGCTGCAGGGCAGATAAACAGGTGGGGTGGAGTGGCGGCTTGGTTGGTCCTGGGTAAACCAGTTCAGGTCACATGATGCTGTATCTGGTGGAAGTCCCTGGAGGAGGGAGCAGGAGGTCTGCAGGCCTGAACATCAGAGCGGGAGAGGTTTACCAGGCATTCTGGAGCCATCTGGGCACCAGAAGAACCTCTCAGAGCCAGAGATTACCGGCTCCAAGTCATTCAGTGCCCCTGACTGGACCCCAGACTGAAGGCGCACTGAAGGGGCTGGCTAGTCTGGGTGTGCGGGCTCAGGGAACTCTCTGGACTCTGGGTATTTGGGCACCCTGGCCAAGAGCCATGTGCCACAGCCCAGCCCAGTGCAGCCACCTGCTCCCCGCTCAGCTGGAACTTTCTCCAGCCAAGGGGCTGGGCAGAGGTTGTACACTTGCAGTGGGTGCCTCATTTATTTCTCCAGCCAGCAAAAACCTTCCAGAGCTTCTACCAGTGCCTCCTTCAGTTTCCTTTATTTCCCAGTATGTATGTATAATGGTGTTTCTTGGCCAGGGTGCCAAAGAGCCCAGAGTCCAGAGAGTTCCCTGAGCGCCCACCCCTGCCTGGCCAGCCCCTTCAGTGTGGCCTTCAGGGCTGGGTCCAGTCCAGCGCACTGAGTGATTAGGAGGCAGTAATCCCTGGCCAGGAGGAGTATCTCATGGCAACAAGTTTTCCCTCAAAGACCCCACTACAGACAGGTTTAAAGCCAGCTCCAGAATGATGTACCCCTGGCTGGACCCCAAGTCCCATTTCCTGTTTCTGTTCTGCCACTTCTCAAGGCCAGGGGAAGACATCTGTCCTCCATGACACCTCCCTTGCCTGCCACACACAAGGGGCTCTTGCTTGACCTTCAGACACTGCGGTCTGGGACGTTACTGCAGGAGTGGCTTCCTCAGCAAGAGCTCCAGCCCTCAGCACCCACCGGTTCTCTGTCTCTCCTCAGCAGGAAGCACGGTGCCCGCACACAGGAGATACTCAGGCCACTGGACTAAGGTAAACCATGCTGCTCTACCCTCCCCTAAAAACCACAGTCCAATTCCAGAAAGAACCCGGTATTTCTTGTAGCTGAGCACAGGCAGCTGAGTCCAAGGATGACAAAATCATGTATTTACTTCTGCTCAGGTCACCTTGCCATCCCTACAAGAGTCAAGCTCTGAATGTGCCTAAGCTCCTGCTCCCTTAGTAATTATCCCTGCTTCCTTTCGCCCTCCATCTTGTACCTGTCCACCACCCCATCAAAAGTGTCACCGAGGCCTCAGAGCCCTGACCCCTCCAGAGCTTGCCACTCATTATGAAAGGGCGGCATAAATTGTTTTCTTTTTTTTTAATTACTTTATTGTTGTTCAATTACAGTTGTCTGCATCCTCTCCCCTCCCCTCCCCCCACCCCCTCCAAATCCACCTCCCTCTCCTGCCTCCACCCTCCCCTTTGGTTCTGTCCATGTGTCCTCTATAGTGGTTCCTGAAAACCCTTCTCCCCATAGTCCCCTCCCCCCTCCCCTCTGGCTATTGTTAGATTGTTCTTAATT
>PVJI01010879.1:0-58446 GCA_004026765.1 Micronycteris hirsuta | reverse complement strand
TGATTTCTCAAAGGAGACCTTGCAGGCAAGAAGGGGCTGGACAGAGGTGTTCCAAGTCATGAAAGGCAAGGACCTACATCCAAGAATACTCTACCCAGCAAAGATTTCATTTAGAATGGAAGGGCAGAGAAAGTGCTTCTCAGATAAGGTCAAGTTCAAGAAGTTCATCACCACCCAGCCTTTATTGTATGAAATGTTGAAGGGAGTTATATGAGGTATGGAGGAATATCAACAGGGGAGTGGTTGGGGGAGAGGGTGGGAATGGAGCACAGAACAAGTAGCATAAATGGGAGGTAGACAACAGACAAGGGGAGGTTAGAACAGTATAGGAAGTACAGGAGCAGAAGGACTTATGTGTATAACCGATGGACAAAACTAAAGGGAGGGGAAAGGGGGGTAAGGGGGAGGGGGGAAAGAAGGGGGGAAATGGGGCAACTGTAACAGCATAGTCAATAAAATATAGTTAAAAAAACTATGGTACATTTACATGATGGAATACTACACAGCAGAGAGAAAGGAAGAGCTCTATTCTTCATGACAGCATGGAAAGACCTGGAGAGCATTATGCTAAGTGAAATAAGCCAGGTAGTCAAGGACAAATACCATATGACCTCACCTATAAGTGGAACCTAATCAACAAAACAAACAAGTGAGCAAAATAGAACCAGAGATATGGAAATAAAGAACAAACTGACAGTGACCAGATGGGAGGGAGAGGGGAATAACAGTGGAAAGAAGGGGAATGGTCACATCAAGGAACATGTATAAAGAACCCATGAACAAAGACAAGTGGGGGGGTTGAATGTGGGAGGTTTGGGTGGGTAGAACCGGGGAGAGTAATACAGGAAAACGGGGGAACAACTGTAACTGAACAACAATAAAAAATGTAAGAACAAAACAGAAGCTTTTCTTGTTGCAAAAAATTGTTTCAGATCTTCTAGTTTGTTTTGCATCAAATAAAATCAAGCTTGGGAAAGCCCTTACATATTTCAATAGTCCATTCTTTTATTATTTTGACAGTCATAATATATGTCAATTCTCTCATTAATTAGTGGTTGTTATGTCATTTCTCTCATTAATTAATGGTTGTAAATATCAAAATACTGAAAATCACTGATACAGCAACTCATCACAGGCTGTTTTTCCTAATGTCCAGGTTTAATATACTTTGTAGGTATTTACATTCTTCACTATAACTGACTTTTTAAATAGCATTCTATAATACATACACAAAGCACTTTCACATATATTACTTTAGCTTAAATCTAATTTCAATTTGTAACTGAAATAAAATCTAACTTTAGTATCATCATTCTAGTTCTGGCTTTAGAAGACATGCTGAGGGAAGGTACTGTACCCCACATTAGTTTAATATCAGAGTTATTTTTAAAGTGCTACCAGAAAACAGAAAGTCATAAACAATTACAGGGAAACCAGACAAGCATGAATTATGTGGCCATGAGTTCTTTATTACCTATCTACAGTCATTCTGCCAAATGACATCCAAAGTCATGGCCAAACGCACCTTGATATTCAACTTGCCTTAAAATTACTTAACACATGATTAAGGTAAGGATATAAGATATTCATATGAATAATGAATAATTGAAGGTTTAAAAACCTTTTGGAATATTTAATAAATGCTACCCATTGGTGAGAAATAAAAGAGAAAAATGATTTTAGTATGATGTCCTGGATGTCTTTCTTTTTAAGCCCACTGGGTGTTTTAGTTCCAGTGGCTCTCAGCGAATTCACTTTCTCTGCACACTGTTTATCAGGCTCAAGTATTGCTTTTTTCCAGACTACAGAGAAGTAATAGATTTGTGCAGTTAGTTAGGATAAAAATGCTCACATGCATGTACACACAAATGCTGTTCACTGTACAGATCACAGAGCAATTCAAAATATCTTGTTGTTGGATGAGGAAGAACAAAAACCCACACTATTTCATGCATAACTAGAGGTACCTGTGTAGAAAATCAGTAATTATCAGTTAATAAAATAATGCAAATAGCAATTATAGACATAATAATCCAGTTTCCCTTTTAAAGAATGTAAATTCTTCAGCAGGGTGCTCTTCTGGATTGAGTGATGAGAAATCAATATTTCTGATCTGCTTAGAGCAAAGAACAAATTCTTTTGTTCAATGCATCTTAAAAACAACAAAACATATATCCATTAATCTTATTCGAGTAGAATTCATTTTCCTTCTACTATTTCTCATACAGTGGCTGTATCAAGAAGACATTTTCATGGCCAACATAATGTCTGGTAACATATTTTGCACATCCTTTGTAAAGTTTTCCAGGTAGAAAATATAGTTTTGAGGAATAGAAGAAGATACATGTGGAGACACAGTATCATCTGGGGAGGACAGTTAATTAAAAAAATATAAAAAAAAACAGTGCACAGATACGTGTTTATTTCTTAATATGAGACCAAATATGTTGTGCAAAATACTGCATTAAAACCTTAGATCCAGAATTGTTTTTTTTTTCATTTTTTAGCCAGTTCATTGTCAGTGGATCAACTTCAAGATGCTCATTTCCTGTGAGTAACAAATCATCAAAAGAAAGGAAGTAATTTTCAAATACTTTTGTTTTCAATTTAAATTATTTTCACATATATATGAACATTCATGAAAGCATTTTATATATTTATATTTAAGCATTTATAAATATAATGTTTGAAATAACATAAATTTCTTCAGTGTCTCAAAGTTGAAGTGACTAGACATAATCACTGAAGTGTAGTCACATTCGTAGCCAAAAGGTATGCTATATTCCTTGAAACAGAAGGCATTAAACCATCCAGTTTCTAATCAGTAGTCTAATGATGTAGGGGTTTGGAGAGGGGTGAGGTGCCTCATAAATTATAGCCTTTCGTAGTACACATAAATTGATTAGTCATAAACTAAGCGTATTAATTTGCTATGGCTACTGGAACAAAGTAACATGAACTGCGTGGCTTAGAACAGAATTTATGTTCTCTTGGTTCCTGAGGCTGGCAGTCCAAAATAAAGGTATCAGCAGGGCCATGCTTTTCCTGAGGCTTTAGAGGAGGAGTCTTGCTTTATCCTAGCTTCTCACACTTGCTGGCAATTCTTGCTCTTCCTTGGCTTGTAGCTGCATCACTCCAAACTCCGCCTCCATCTACATGTGGGCATCTTCCTTGTTCTTCTGTCTCTGTAGTTTTATTTTCCTTTTTCCTTTATTTTTAATTTCTTAATTTTATTGTTTTTTTCTACTACCTTTATGTCTCTGTGCTTCTTTCCCGCCTCATATACAAGCAAGATCTTATGTAAACTGAATTAATTACATATATAAAGACATTGTTTCCAAATAAGATCTTTTTCTGAGGTTCCAAAAAGGATATGGAATTTGGGTGGATATTATTCACTGTAACACAGTACAATAAGCAATGTTTATCATCATTTTATAACTCCCTTCCTTAGGAAAAAGATCTTGAATGGAAGACCATATGATTAAATATGAACAGACTTGATTTCTGCTTTAAGTTACAGTAAGTCTGTTTTCCTAAAATTTATCAAAATATTTAATATTGAGATGGTACCTTACTCAATATGGACTGAGTAGTATATAAAGTCATTGATATAAATGGATAGAGACATTTATTGTGATTGCCTTTGCATGTAGGGTAAAAGAGAAATGTAATTTGGACAAAAGCATGGATGAAGCAGTGATGGGATTAAACAGTGTACTGATGTGAATAGTAACTGAAATAGAGCTGCTTTCAAGCAATAAACACCAAAAAGTAGCTATTTGAAAAATATCTCATTTTTAAGAATTTATACAAAGTATTATTAAGAAATTTAGGTGTATGTCAATGTAACTACAAGTATTCATTATTTAATATATACTTATTAAATTTCAACTGCATGTATAGCTCCATGTTGATTCTCTACAGTAAAGAGCACACATACCTATTTCTAGTGTAAAACCTTGAGGATAGAATTTCCAGTGAGAACAACCTGAATTATGAACAGATTATAATGCCTCCATAGTCCTTTGACTTAGCATTTTTAAGAATTGCATATATAAACCTAAAATATGAAAAGTCAGTGGAAAGAAGCATGCTATTCAATCTCACACGTTTTAATTATGTGCTTTTGTTCAAAAGCAGAATGACATGTACAGCTGTCCAACGGTACCATATTGAATTAGAATAGACTTTTAAAGCGAACTGTACTGTGTTCTGCTGTATTTTGTTCTCCGTGCATAACGTACTTGTCAGAACTCTGAGATCAATTTCTCACTGTTACAATAACACACTTATTATTTAATTCTAATAGTTCTCACTGAGGGAATTTAGATTTCAGTAGTGAATTTGTATCGACTAAATGGTCATATAATTTTTTAAGAGGTCAGCAGATTTTCTAATATTTTCAGCTACCTCTTCCAATTAATGAAAACTTTTTGGAAGTTTATGAGTTATTTCAGGTGTTCAGAATATTGTTTAGCAAGTTCCTGCTTCATTCTTTTGACTTGAAAGAATTAATCATTTTGCTAATTTGACATATTTTGGATAACTTTAAAGAGAATTGCTTTCAAATAATGTAACAAAATAGTGGTGAATTTTTTCTTCTTCCTATGCAATTTGAGGTTATGTTCATAAAAATGGTTCATAGTAAGTAATAAGATAGCTTATTTTGTATGTAAACAGGCCAGAACAATAGCAAAATTATGTTCTTCTAAGCTCATAATCAAGAAAATATTGTCAGATCTCATATTTCTCATGTTATTTTAATGTAAGTGAGATTAATTTCAAGGAACTTCATTTAAATTTATTGTTAATTCATTTATTGTTATTCATTAAGTACTTGACTGTCTATTTTGAAGCAGGTACTGTTCTGCACTCTTAGGATAAATTAGTGAAAATGAGACTGAAATTCTAATTTTTAAGGAATTTACCTTCCAGCATCTGTGAGACAATGAATAATAAATATAGTAAGAAAATTATAAATTTATAAAAATATTATGTTACAGAAAATAACATTGGAATAGGTTAAGTAGAATTGGATACAACAACTGTAGGACTTCTTGCTTTATTTTATTAAATAAAGGGGTTTGAGAATCAGTGGTTTGAAATAGACTGCACTGAGAACTTGAAATTTGAGCACACACTTGCAAATCTATCTAGAAGGAGATCATTCCAGGTAAAAGGAATAGTTAGAGCAAAAGCTCTAAGGTGGGGTACTTGGGGTCAGACAGGAGACCAGCATGACAGATATAGTAGGTGGTGGGTAGAACAGCAGAGAGGACGTTGCAAATGTGTTTGGAGAATCAGATCAAGTAGGTCCTGCTAGGTAGACCATTGTAAATACATGGCTTTTACTCTGAGTGAACATTTTAAGTAAGATGAGAGACATGATCTTATAAGGTTTTAAAAGGCTAACCAACTCTTTCTGGGTGACTAGAGAAGAGCAAGGGTGGATGAAAGGAGAGCTGTAGGATATTTCAGTAACCCTAGTGAGAGATAAGCGTGTCTTGAACAAAATCAGTGGTAGTGGTGGGTAAGGGAAAATGTGGTCAGTTCTGTACATACTGTTAACGTACTGCTAATGTGATTCCCCTACACAGTGCTTCTTGCTGGTGGTGAGAAGAGTTTTAGATGCCAATTAGAATTTTTTTGTTTTTTTTTTTTGTATGGTTGCCTCTCACATGGCCTTCACTGGGGACCTGGCCCGCAACCCAGGCATGCACCCCGACCGGGAATCGAACCGGCACCCCCTGGCTCCTAGCCCGCGCTCAATCCACTGAGCTACACCAGCCAGGGCGCCAATTAGAATTTTGAATTAAGCAATTGAAGGGATAGATTTCTCTTAACTGAGGTGGAAAAGTTGGAGGAGGAGCAGGTTTTGGGGAGAAGTTACTCAACTTTGAAAATATTATTTTCCAAGGGAAGGTACCATCTTGGCAGCTGAAGTTTAGTTTAAAACTCTGGAGAGAGGAGTAGAAAGTTTATATTTTAAAAATCCACAACAATAAAAGAAACAAATGAAATATTTTTGTATAGAAGGTGTATTTGAATCCTAAGACGTGAATAAGATAACTATACTAATTTCCTATGGCTATTGTAACAAAGTATTACAAACTCGATGGCTTAAAATAAGAAAAAAAAAAAGCTCTCATAAATTCTGGAGACCAGAAGTCCAAAATTAGTTTCTCTGCACCTAAATCAAAGGCAGGGATCGTCTCCCTCTGGAAGATAGTGGACGCTTTATTCCTTATTTCTTTCGGTTTCTGGTGCCTTGGCAGGAAGCCTCATCACCTCAGGCATTGCCTCCCTGATTGCATTTCCTCTTCTTCCTTTGTCGCTGTCAAATCTCTCCATGGAAATGTGAAAAGGATGGTAGAGAGAATTCCTCTACACCCTGCACTGTGGTTCCCTTGTGTTCTTATAATATGTAACGGTAGTATACTTGTCACAAGAAATAAAGAATATTGATATGTTACTATTACTAAAGTAAGTACTTTATGGTAATTTCCTTACTTTGTTGTGACCCGATGTCCTTATTCTGTTTGAAGATCCCACCCAGGAGACCACTTTACATTTGGTCGTCATCCCCTTGGCCTGCGCTATACTCTGTCAGTTTCTTGTTTCTATCTTTATTTGTATTTTTGATGACCTTGACAGTTTTGAGTCATACTAGCTAGTTATTTTATGGGATGTCTTTCAATTTGCATTTATCTGGCATCTTACTCATGATTAGACAGGGGCTATGCATTCTTGGGTGTAGATCATAGCACTAAAGTGCCATTCTCATCACATCTTAAAAGGGATACATGCCATCAACCTAATACCACTGATGCTGTTAAGCTTGATCACAAGGCTGAGGTAGCATTTGTCAGATTCCTCCAGGGTAGAGTTAAATTTTTCCTCATATGTAACTGTTTTTCCATTTTAAAAAATTTTACTGTTGTTCAAGTACAGTTGTCTACCTTTTCCCCTCACCGCTGACCTCCCCACCTCCCTCCCCTGATTCCATGCCCCCTTAGTTTTGTCCATGTGTCCTTTATATGTGTTCCTGAAATTCCTTCCCACCTTTCCTCTGATTATCCCCTCACACCTCCCCTCTGGTTGCTCTCAGATTGTTCTTAATTTCAATGTCCCTGGTTATATTTTGCTTGCTTGTTTGTTTTGTTGATTAGGTTCCACTTAAAGGTGAGATCATATGGTATTTGTCTTTCACTACTTGGTTTATTACACTTACCATAGTGCTCTCCAGTTACGTGTATGCTGTCACAAAGGGTAGGAGCTCCTTCTTTCTTTCTGCTGTGTAGTATTCCATTGTATAAATAGGCCATAGTTTTTTGATCCATTCATTTACTGATGGGCACTTAGGTTGCTTCCAGCACTTGGCTATTGTAAATTGTGCTGCTATGAACATAGGGGTGCATAGGTTCTTTTGCATTGGTGTTTCAGGGTTCTTAAGATATAATATCAGCAGTGGAATTGCCAGGTCAAAAGACAATTCCATTGTGAAGTAGGAGGGATCACAATACTTAATATCAAACTGTATTACAAGGCTACTGTAATCAAAACTGCCTGGCACTGGCATAATAACAGACACATAGGCCAATGGAACAGAATAGAGAGACCAGAAATAAACCCAAGTCTCTATGGTCAATTAATATTTGACAAAGGGGGAAGAAGCATAAAATGAAGTAAAAATAGCCTCTTCAACAAATAGTGTTGGGAGATCTGGACAGCTACATGCAAAAAAAATGAAACTTGGTAACCAAATTACACCATGCACAAAAATAAATTCAAGGTGGATAAAAGACTTAAATATAAGTCATGGCACCATAAAAGTCCTAGAGGAGAACATACACAGGAAAATTTCAAAATCTCAGATATTGCAGGCAGCAATATTTTTACTGATATGTCCCCTAGAGCAACGGACATAAAGGAAAGAATAAACAGATGGGATCTCAGCAAACTAAAGAGCTTCTGTAAGGCTAAAGAAAACAACATTAAAATGAAAAGAGAACCAACTGTATGGGAAAACATATTTGTCAATGATACCTCAGACAAGGGTTTGTTCTCCAAAATGTATAAAGAACTCACACAACTCCACTCTAGGAAGACAAAAAACCCAATTAAAAAATGGGCAAAGGACTTGAACAGATATGTTTCAAAGGAGGACATACAAAGGGTCCAGAGTCATATGAAAGAATGCTCAGCACCAGTAGCCATCAGAGAGATGCAAATTAAAACCACAGTGAGATGCCACTTCACACCAGTGAGAATGGCCATCATTAATAAGTCAACAAACAGCCCTGGCTGGTGTGGCTCAGTGGATTGAGCGGGAGCTGCAAACCAAAGGGTTGCCGGTTCAATTCCCAGTCAAGGAACGTGCTTGGGTTGTGGGCCAGGTCCTCAGGGGGGGCCATGTGAGAGGTAATAAGTCAACAAACAACAAGTGTTGCAGAAGAGGTGGAGAAAAGGGGACCCTAGTACACTGTTGGTGGGATTGCAGACTGGGGAAGTGACTGTAGAAAACAATATGGAATTTCCTCAGAAAACTAAAAATGGAACTGCCTTTTGAATCATATTTAACTTTTAAAGACACCATTATATTTTTTTCCAAAGTGATTGTAACATACTACAATCTATTGGAGTTAATTCTCCTACCACCTTGTCAATACCAGGTCCAGTCAAACTTTAAAATTTTAGCCATTCTAGTACATATGGAGTTGTTTTTCATTTTGGTCTTCATTTGCATTTTATTTGTATTTCCCTAATGGGAAATGATGACCAGACTCTTATATATCTATTTGCCTTATGTGTATCTTCTTTGGGAAGTCATTTGCTTTTTTCAAATTTGTAAAATTAAGTTGTGTGTCATCTTATAATTGAGTTGTAAACTTACATTATATTATTGAGATGACCTTTATCAGATATAAGTTCTGAAAATATTTTCTCCAATTTTGTGTCTTAACTTCATTTTTCTTAAAGCTATGATTAGAAGAGTAGAAATTCACAATTTTGATAAGGGATGGTTTATAAAATTTTTCTTTTGTGCTTTACATATTTATTACTACATTAAGAAATTTTTGCCTAAGATCATTAAGACTTTTTAAAAAGTTTTTAAAAAGTTTAATAGCTTTAGGACTTATACAAAGTCTGTGATAGGTAACAGATTATTACATAATATGTAATTAAAGAGCTGAGGTTCTTTTTTTTTATATTAGATATGTAATTTTCTTCCTCTTATAATATTGTCTTTGTTGAACATCATTTATTAAAATTTCTTTGTCACCTTTGTTGAAAATCATTGTATTAGTCATGTATGGATCTATTTCAGGATTTTGTTCCATTATTCTGTGTCTATTTTTATACAAACTTTATACTCTACAGAGTATTGTAATTTTATATTGTCTTGAATTAGTTATTGTAAATCCTCCAACTTAGTGTTTTTCAAAATTAAATACTCTACCACTTAAAAACATATAATTTGCAATAAATTTCTATGCAGTAAAAATTTATAGACTTTGAAGAAAGATGAGACACAATGGAAAATATGAGACACAACAGAGAAAAATATTTTGAAAAACCTAGACATACACTCATGGGAGAATTAGTGCACGTGGATGTTAAATATGTGTTAATATCTTCATATCGAGAAAGTAGAAGAAATCTTAAGCATAACAAATAGATATAAAAATATAAAAAAGACTCAAATAACTTCTAGAGAAAACCGATATATTGTATTAAATAAACAATTAACTGAATGGAATAAACAGCCGTCTTTATAACACAAAAGAGAAAATCACTGAACTTAAAAGCATAACAACGGACTATTACCAAAAAGAAAAATATCCAAAAGACAGGAACAAATGAATAGGGAACAGGAGTCACAAGGCACCAAGCCCTGCTGCTTGGACATGGTCCCCAGGCAGTGGCCAGGGAAGTGTAAGGCTTGCTTGTTTCCCTTCTCTGCTGGATCATTCTCCGGCGCCACTTGTTCAATATCTGGAAGCTGTTGTTTCATATATTTTGTCCAGTTTATTAATGTTTAAGACTGAAATATAAATCTGGTCCCTTACTGTTACATCATGGCCAGGAGTGTAAATTCAGAACACATCGATTCTGACCAAAGTTCTTACTCTTTGGTTTATTTTTGGTGACCGAGCCCCTGCTTCATCTTTTAGCTAGTTTCCACTTCTTTCCCTTAAGCCCAAGTTCTTAATGGGTTCTCTAGCTATTTCAGAGATAGCGGTACTGCTTTCGAAGTTACTAACGGTCTTGCGTTACACTTTTTTAGTTATCTAAGTCTCTGCTAACGACTTTCAGGCCCTAAAACAATATGCCTTTGTTGATTTCACTAATACGTGCCATCTTCCTGGCTCCAGTCTTTTCTGGCACCAGCTCATGTGCCTAGTTACCTCAGTCTCTCAGTCCCTCTGACCTCCTCCTCTTAACCCAGGTCCTGTGAGATCTCTCCTAGTGAATATAAATCCCTGGTCCTGGCCAGGAAAATAATGTGTCCAAAATATGTGTTTATTATCTACAATACTTATCATTTAGGGAATATTATATCCTCTGAATTTTGAAGTTTGTTTTTCTAAAACTATAAATATCCCCTTTGGAGATCTAGAGAACATACTGTAGGAAGGACTTGACTTCTAAATAGGTGAAATATGGGGCTTTATTTTCTTGTGCCCAAGATTGTTTTCTGCAACTTCAGTGCTGGATATTGAAAATATTTTTATACATTAATTTGAAAAAAAACATTTTTAGTTGTAAAAAGTATTTTACTTACATATTATAACTTAGCAAACAGTCTGAAAGGGATAGAAACATAAGCTTTATCAACAATCATTTTGGCAGAAATTCGCTTTTTGGTTTACTTTTGGTGGTTACCAAAAAGGTGTCATAAAACTATGTAGTAAATGAATAGAGAGACCTTCAGGAATGACTGGTGGTAAAAGAGAAATCCTGCATGGAGACTAAAGATAAGCTACCCATTTCACAATTTTATCTGAATTTGACCCTCAATTTAGCATAACATACTTGAAGTTAATGTGGATGTTTGTAGCCATGTGTCTCAATGCATCTAAAGAGGCACTGAAGGGGCCACTGACCAATCGTATACAAATCCCTGCATAATTTCCCTACCTAGTTGTCCATATCCTCTATCTCTTCTGGGAAAGAATGAGCATTTGTCTTAAAAGTAGACAGGTTTTATAGATGTGCTCTGTCTATGAAAGCTTCTATTCTAGTTTCTATTTCAGCTGTGCCTGGTTATTTTAATAAATGTTTTTAGTTCCTTAAAAATGCACAGATGACAGGAGCCTTTGTCTAAGAAATGACTATACCTTGAGATACTCTGTCCTGATTGGTCAAGGGTCTTCAAGGAAGAATTGAGACAAATGACTATGGAAAGTACTTTCCTTGTTCCTGAAAGGTGTTGGGGAAGGAAAGAGGGAAGATGCAAACAACAGCCGGAGCCAGCTGCTCTAAATGGCGATCCTATTTCAGGAGCAGACCCAGACTTCCCTGGCAGGGCTACTCAGAGAGCATATGCTTACTTGAATCTACTCTCTCATGTTCAGGGAACACAGATTTTTTTTTTTTAAATGACACATGTGGCTGCTAAATGTCACAAAGTTGAAATGTCTACATTCCTTTTTGCAAAACATGTGGCTCTATGGCTAAAATTCCTATCTGTTGCTGGCAGATATTTTCGGTTATCTAAAGAGACCTTACAAGTAAGACAAGAGAAGAAATGAAAATGAAAAGGAATTTCATTATATACACTATTCATTCAGATAGAAAAGCCCCATTTTCTCCATAAAGACCTTACTCACTTAAAACTTCATTAATGATAACTGCAGACATGTTGGAACTTACAAGGTATTCATTTGGGATATGCTATAACTTTTTTGTTTCTATTTATAATCTTGAGGACAAATACTTATAAAAATTTTGAGAGTGACATCAGAAACAAGGGAAAATAGAAGATTCTCATTTTTATTTCTATCTCAGCAACAAAAATCTGGCAGACGCATGGACAAAAGTGCCTTTGTGGGAGTTTTAGGATCCAGGTAGCAGATTGTGAAAACTTGGCAGAACCCAAGACTCAGGGAGTCCATTTTGAGAAGACAGGCCATGTCCAGGTGGCAGACTATGACTGTGGACCCAGCTACGGACCCAGAATCAGGCCTGCCGCCCTGTGGACTAGGCTACAGCACCATTTGACCTTGGTGCTGACACTGACACCACTCATCAAGCAACTTGTCAGCAGTAACACAATGCCCCGAGTTACAGGCCCAGGGACCCGGTTTCTGACTGTGGACCTTGAAGTACCTGATAACCCAGATTCAGGCCCTCTTAACCTCTTGTTCTGCCAGCCCAAGACAGGTAGGAGACATATCTGCTTGCGCCCTGAGGCAAGCCCTTTGACCTTGGTCCTGTTCTACAGCAGATCCTGAAATGGTTTTTAACTCAGCTCCAGCCCCTCTCAGGTACCTTCTGGGAGTGGTCCAGCCTGCTCAGGGAGTCACCAGGAGGCATGCTTCTCTGAACTTTAGGAGTTAGGCCTGCCAAGTTCAGTCTGAACGATAATCTTGAAGCAGCCCTGTGACTTTAGTCCAGTGCCTTTAAACTGTTGTCTGAGGCCATTCTTGCCTGCCAAGTGTAACCCCAGGTGGCCGGTTAGGAGCTTTTCCAGGGACCCAGAGGGATCCATACCTGTTTGATACTGGTAACAATCATGCCATTAAAACATTAAAAAACACAGAGTAGCTGAAGGGATTAAAAAAAAAGGATACGAGAGCATGCTGCCTACAAAATATTCATTTTACTTTAAGGACACACATAGGCTAAAAATGAAGGGATGGAAAAACATATTCCATGTAAAAGATAAGAAAAAGAGAGCAGGGAAGACTGTATTTATAGCAGAAAAGATAAACTTTCAGTCAAAATAAGTCATATAAGACAAAAAAGTCAATATAAAGATAAATGGGTCAATTCATCAAGATATATCCATTATAAATATAGAAGCAGATAACATTGAAGAACCTAAATGACATATTAAGCAAATATTAACAGAACCAAAGGGAAAATGAAAGCAATACAATAATAGTAGATTACTTTAATATCCTACTTTCATCCGTAGACAGTCTTTTAGACAGAAAATCAATAAACAGAGGACTTGAATAACACTGTAGCTCAAATGGATCCACTACACATATAAGAGCAGTCCATCCCAACAGTAGCAAAACATACATTCTTCTCAAGTAAACAGAAGACATTCTGCGGGATAGAACATACTTTGGGCCACAAAACAAGTCTTCACAAATTGAAGAAAATTAAATCATATCAGGTATCTCTTTTGTTCACAAAACAGGAAAACCAGAAAATTCACAAATATGTACAAATGAAATATTGCTCTCCTGAACAAATAAAAAGTTAAAGAAGAAATCAAAGAGGAAGTCAAAAACTATCCTGATACAAACTAATGGAAATACAACATACTAAATCTCACAGGATGCAGAAAAAGTAGTTCTAGGGAGATTTCATATTGATAAATGAGGACATTAAGAAAAAAGAAACCTCTCAAATAAACAACTTTGTACCTCAAGGAAATAGAGAAATAAAAATACTAAACCCAAAGTTAGCAGAAAAAAGGAAATAATGAAGATCAGGACAGAAATAAATGAAATAGAGACTCGAAAGACAAAAGAACAGATGAATGACACTGAATTGGCTTTTTTGAAAAGGTAAAAAAAATCGACAGATCTTTAGCAAGACTAAGAAAAAAGAGAGAATGCAAATAAATAAAAATATAAATGAAAGAAGAGATATAACAACTGTTACTACTGAAATACAAAGTTTCATAAGAGCTTATTATGAAAAATTATATGCCAACAAATTGGATAACCTAGAAGAAATATAAATCAATTCCTAGAAATAAACAACCTAACAAATCTGATTGATGAAGAAATAGAAAATCCTAACAAACCAATAATGGGTAAGAAGACTGAAGCTGTCATCAAAAAACTTCTCAACAAATAAAAGCCCAGGATGTGCCCGGCTGGTGTAGCTCAGTGGATTGAGCGTGGGCTGGGAACCAGAGGGTCCCGGTTCGATTTCCAGTCGGGGCACATGCCTGGGTTGCAGGCCAGGTCCCCAATGAGGGCCATGTGAGAAGCAACCATGCATTGCTCTTTCTCCCTCCCTTCCCCTGTCTCTGAAAATAAATAAATAAATAAATCTTTAAAAAAAAAAAGCCCAGGATAAAGTGCCTTCTTGGGTAAATTCTCTAATCATTTAAAGATTTCATAGATATCTAAACAAATGAAAAGAAAGTTCTTCTAAATTCATTTCATGAGCTAGCATTATCCTCATACAGAAGCCAGATAAGCATACTGCAAGAAAAAAACGAAAAACTACAGGTTAATATCCCTGATGAACATAGATGCAGAATAATATCCTTGATGAACATAGATGCAGAAATCCGCAACAAAATGCTAGTAAGCCAAACTCAATAGCACATTAACAGGACCAACACAATGGTCAAGTGAGACTGAGCTCCAGGATACAAGGACATTTCTACACATAAAAGTCAATAGATGATATAGAACATTAGCAAAATGAAGAGTTCAAACTTTATGGTCATCTTAATAGAGGCAAAACACTCGACAAAATTCAACAAGAATTCATGATAAAAATTACTGACAAATTAAGTATAGAAGAAATGTACCTCAACATAAAAAATGCATATATTATGAGCCCACAGCCAACATGAGACTCAATAGTAAAGAGACGAAAGCTCTCATGAATGAGAAAAAATGCCCACTCTTACCAATTTTATTTAACACAGTATTGGAAGTGTTCGTTAGAATAATTTGGCAAGAAAAAGAAATAAAATGTATCTAAATTGCAAAAAAAAAGGTCAATCTGTCTTTGTTTGCAAATGCCATGAATTTACATATAGAAGAAATGAAATGTGCCATCAAAGAAGTGTTAAAACTAATACAATTAATTCAGTAAATTAGTAGAATACAAAAGCAGCATACAAAAATCTATTGCATTTTTATATATTAACAATATACTATCAGATAGAGAAATTAAGAAAACAATTCCATTGACAATAATATCCAAAAGAATAAAATATTGAGGAAAAATGTAACCACAGAGGTGAAGATAGATATGTATACTTAACACTATTAAACATTGAAGAAAAAAAAGCTGAAAAAAACTCTACCACAAATGAATAGTAAGATACCCTGTGATCACGGTTTGAAAGAATTAAGAATTGATAAAATGTGTATACTACCCAAAGTTACCTACACATTCAGTACAATCCCTTTTAAATTTCAATTGGCATTTTCCACATAAGTAGGAAAAAAACCCTAAGTTTTTAATGAAACAACTATAAAAATACCGCCAAATAGCCAAAATAATCAAGAAAGAACAGCAAGGCAGGTATCATGCTACTTGATTTCAAACTATATTACAAATCTGTGATAATCAAAACAGTATGGTGCTGAAATTAAAAAAATAAAACAGCTATAGACCAATGAAACAGAAGTAGAGAGCCCAGAAATAAACCCATGCATATACAGTGAACTAGTCTCTGAAAAGGGCACCTGGGATACACAATAGGGAAATGATAGTCTCTTCAATAAATAGTGTTGGGAAAATTGGATATCTCCATGCAATAGAATAAAACAACATACCTTATATTACACCTGATACAAACTTTACTTTAAGTAAACACGTACATATAAATGAACTCAAAATAGTTAAGTACCTAAATGTAAAACCTGAAAACATAAAAATCTTAGGGAAAAAGTGCCTTGACATTAGTCTTGGCAATCATTGGACTTGACATGAAAGGCATAAGCACAAAAAGAAAAATAAATGGCACTACATTGTACTAAAACACTTTTTGTAGCATAGAAAACAATCAACAAAATGAAAAGGCAACGTATGGACTGGGAGAAAATAATTGAAAACCACATATCTAATACAGGGTTAATATCCAAAATATATATGGAATTCACACAATTCAATAGCAAAAACAAAAAACCAAATAATCCAATTGAAAAATGGGCAAAGGACCTGAGCAGACATTATTTCAAAGATGTAAATTACCAACAGCTATTTGAAGAGGTGCTCTAAATCACTAATCAGCAGGAAAATGTAAATCAAAACCATGAGATATCACCTCACACATTTTAGAATGGCTAGTTATTAAAAAAATCAGAAAGATAAGCAAGAGATAAATGCTAGAGAAGATATGAAGCAAAAGGAATTCTTGTGCTTGCTGGTGGGAATGAAAATTGGTACAGCTATTATAGAAAACACTGTGGGGATTAGTCAAAATTAAACATAGAACTCCCACCTAAACCTGTAATCTTAGTTCTCTGTATAAATACAAAGGAAATGAAACCACTCTCTCTCAAAAAAAAAAAAAAATACCTGTACCACCATGTTTATTGCTGCACTATTCACAACAGATAAGACAGGAAGCGACCTAAGTGTCTACTGATAGCTTCATGGATAAAGAAAGTGCTGAGTAAAATAGAATATTACAGTATTAAAAAAATAAGAAAATCCTGCCTTTTCCACTGAAACTGGAGGACATTATTTTAAGAGAAATAAGCCAGGCAAAAATAACAAATACTCTGTATCCTCATTTAAGACTACATTTTACTTCCTCTGGAAAATCTGTATGTAGGATATGTGGCCATAAACTGAAACTAATTTATTTGACTCAATACATATATTTTTTTCAATTTAGAATATTTATTTATTTTTATTTTTGTTCCCATTTCCCCCCACCTCTCTCCCCTGTCCTACACACTAAATCTTAACCCCCATTGGTTTTGTCCATAGGTTCTTTATACATGTTCCTTGACAACACTTCCCTTTCTTTCCCCTGTTAATCCCCTCCCTCCTTCCCTCTGGTTACTGTCAATTTGTTCTTTATTTCCATGTCTCTGGTTATATTTTTCTGGCTTGTTTGTTTTGTTGATTAGGTTCCACTTATAGGTGAGATCATATGGTATTTGTCTTTTACCTCCTGGCTTATTTCACTATAGGGAAGCTATCTGCGTGGAATGGCAAATGTAACCCAGCCCTATTGGAAAGCCGATAGGCTCATGGCAGCACACAGGGCACCAATCCCATGGATCGGTTCTCCCGTGGGAGACCATGCCTGCATTATACCTAGACTGCTTTGAGACTTGCTCTTGCTAAAACTCCCTCACTCTGGGTTGAGGCAGCAAATGCTTACTGCATATCTTTAAAGTAACTTCCTGAAGTCTGTGCTAAATCTCCCAAGGACAGAGTGTAACCAGACCAATTACTCTTATTGTTCCCTTGCATTTTCAACATTGTTTCCTTGTTAACTTGTAAGAAGTAATCAGTAACATCCTTTCTATCCGTAAAAAGTAATCTCCTAAAGCAAACCTGAGCATAACGAATCAGAACCTTCTTTGATGTATGCTCTGAGAAAGCCAATAAAAGCCTGTCAAGGCAAGGGTCGGAGCTCTCTCCTCTTGAGAAGGTGGCCATGCCATCCTTTTTCCTGCACAGGACTTCAGTGGTCCGTGTGAATTTGTCTCGTCTCATCCATAACACCGATGACTCTGCCGGCCAGAGTCCAAATCATTTCACTTAGCATAATGCTCTCCAGTTCCATCCATGATGTCACAAAGGGTAGGAGCTCCTTCTTTCTTTCTGCTGTGTAGTATTCCATCGTGTAAATGCACCATAGTTTTTTGTTCCATCCATTTACTAATAGGCACTTAGGTGGCTTCCAGCACTTGGCTATTGTAAACTGTGGTACTATGAACATTGGGGTTCTTCTGAATTGGTGTTTTAGTATTCTTAGGGTATAATCCCAGAAATAGAATTGTCAGTATTTAAGTCATATGTTTCTGCTTTTCAGACATACAAAACTGTTTTGCTTTAATTTTGAAAATATTTTGCCTCCCGTATAAATGAGAAAATGCCTTTTATTTACATAAATTCATGTAGTAAGTTTTTGATGGAGTTAAAGTCTATGTTTTTAAAAACCAGAACACCTAGAATAGTATTATTATAATAGCACTCAGGAAATTTCAAGTTAATTATTTTTATATGGATTCAGAGAAATTGGGCTAAATTATATATATAATTATATATAATATGTATATAACTATATACAATATATATAACCATGCAACTATATAACTACATACATATATATAATTTTAAATGTTGTATTGTTGACACTATTACAGATATCCTCCATTTTCTTCATCTTTTCTCCCCTCCACCAAGCTCCTGCATCTGCATCCCCAGCTTTCACCATACCCTATCTGTGTCCATGGGCTATGCCATATGCCATATGTTCTTTGGCTAATCTCTCTCTCATTCAAATCACCTCTCATATCTTTCAGTCTGTTCCATGTATCCATGCCTCTGGTTTAATTTTATCAGTTTATTTCATTAGATTCCACACATGAGTGTGATGATATGGTAATTGTCTTTCTCTGACTGGATTATTTCACTTAGCATAATATTCTCCAGGTCCATGCATGCTGTCACAAAGGGTAAGAATTCTTTCTTTTTCACAGACACATAGAATTCCATTGTGTAAATGTACCACAGCTTTTTTATCCACTCATCTACCGATGGGCACTTGGGCTGTTTCCAGACCTTAGCTGTTATAAATAACACTGCTCTGAATATAGGGGTGCATATGTTTTTTCCAATTAGTGTTTAAAATACTTAGGATATATTCTTAGAATTTGGATTGCTGGGTCAAAAGCAGTTCCATTTTTAATTTTTTGAGGGAGTCCATACTGTTTGCCACAAAGGCTACAGCAGTTTACATTCCCACCAACAGTGCACTAGCGTTCCCCTTTCTCCACATCCTCACCAGCACTTGTTTGTGGATTGATGATAGCCATTTTGACAGGTGTGATGTGATATTTCATTGTGGTTTTAATATGCACCTCTCTGATGATTAGTGACACTGAGCATCCTTTCATATGTCTATGGGCCATTTATATGTCTTCCTTAGAGAAGTGTCTGTTCAGGTCCCTTGCCCATTTTTTAATTGCATTGCTTTTCTTCTTGATGTATTGTTATATAAGTTCTTTATGCATATTGGAAATTAATCCCTTATTAGATATATCATTGGCAAATATCTTCTCCCATACAGCGGGTTTCCTTTCCCTTTTGTTGATGTTTTTTTATAGCTGTGCAGGAGCTTTTTAGTTTGATGCAGTCCTATTTGTTTATTTTTTCCTTTGTTTTCCTTGCCCTAGAAGACATATCAGCAAAGATATTGCTATGAAAGGTATCAGATTTTACTGCCTATCTTTTCTTTTAGGATTTTTATGATTTCATTACTTATATTTAAGTCTTTTATTCAGTTTGAGTTAATCCTTGTGTATGGTGTAAATTGGTGGCCTAGTTTCATTTTCTGCATGTACCTGTCCAATTTTCCCAACACCATTTATTGAAAAGACTATCTTTGCTCCATTGTATGCTCTTGCCTCCTTTGTCAAATATTGATTGGCCAGAAAGATGTGGTTTGATTTTTGGTCTCTCTGTTGTATTTCATTGACCTATATGACTGTTCTTATTCCAGTACCAGACTGTTTTTATTACAATGGACTTGTAGTATAGTTTGATATTAGGTATTTTGATCCCTCCAATTTTGTTTTTCTTTCTCATATTTGTTGAGGTTATTTGTGATCTTTTTGGTTCCATGTAAATATTTGGAATATTTTTTCTAGATCTATGGAATATGTCATTTGTATTTTAATAGGAATTGCATTGAATCTATAGATTGCACTGGATAGTATGCACCATAATTCTTAAAATATATTTATTTAAAAACATGTGGGTATTTGGGGGGTAGGGGAATGACAGCGGAGTAGGAGGATCTATCTCTTACCATGTCCCAGATCCAAACTGGAAATAAAAATAAAGACTAAACTGATACCTAAAATAAACAACCAAAGATTACTTGAAGAAAAACCTTTTAACCAAGCACGGGAAGAAACCACCTTGAGATGGGTAATAAGGGTGGGGGTGGAAAGGGGCTGGCACTGCTCCTACAGGAGGTAGGCCAAGGTTATGGCCCAGCTCTGGGAGCTTTCCCCTGAGAGAAATGAGGCCTGGACCCCAGACCAAGCTCCTAAGCACAGAGAGCCCGTGCCAGCATCAGCTGCCCAAAGAGCATGCAGAGGTGAAAGGCCACAGGGTTTTTGTCTGCTGGGATGAGAGGGAACCTACTGGAGAGAAAGCCACTATTATTTTCCTAAGGTCCAAAGGACAAGTTTCCTGCTCATAGACAATCAACTTGGACTCAGGTGAAGGAAGGGCAGTGAATACTGGTGTTGCCTGAGGAGACTCTGGTGTGAGAAGCTTTGTGGAGAGATGTGGGGGAACGGCTGCTGGGTTCCCTTTGATGGAACTTACCTCAATACTGCAGCAGCCATTTTTGTTTTAGAAGAGCAAGCCACTCCAAGAGCAAAACAGTTACTCCACCCTAGAGGAAACCACCCTCCCCACCCTCTGGAATCCTGCTTGCCCTACTGTGCATCTTTTGTTGTTGTTGTTGTTTGATTTTTTCCTTACTTTTCCCCACCCTGTGTCTTAAACTCTGCTGAGGAGACAGCAACATAGGCAGACTTGGGGGTATCAGAGACTGGTTTTAGGCTGCAGCCATTCCACACACTTTCCCAAGAACCAGACTGGCACTTTTTCCCTTCATGGGAGAGCCATAGAAACACTGTCCAGGTTTCTGGCAGACTCAAACTCTGGGCTCTGGAGGCCCCACCTGAATTCTTGCTGGGGGCTCCATCCTAGCAAGTTCAGGAAAATAACACAGGAAAGGCTCAGATGTATGGTGTTGGGACGGGGAACATATCTAGCATCTTCCCTGCCCTTACTGAATCTCCCATGGGGGATTCAGGAGTCTTATCCTCATGATTCCACAAGAATCCCTCTCAGAATGATTTGGGTCAGTGGCTAGACTAACACTGACCCAGGCCAGCAGGCAGACATAGGTGGAGGTGGATTCTGTGGTATCTTTGTTCATTTGCTAACCCACCTCTGGGCCTTATGCTGATAAAAGCCAGGCTCTCAGTGCAGTAAGGCCCATCCTAAGTGTAGCCAAGCCCTGAGGGGACAGCCACAAACTAAGGATTGCTTGTAGTGTTGAACAGGCTGTCACGGGCTAGATGTGGACAGTATCTGACGTTTGCTTACACCAGCTTCCGTCAACATCAGAGCCATAGCCAAAGGAAGAGCCCATTAGGCAAGTATTAAACTCTGCTGAGATGAATTCCGTTTCATTCTTTTTCATTATTTCTGTTATTTTTTCTTTTGCATGGCATTTTCATATGTTTTTCTATTTCTTCAATTTGATCTTTTTTCCTTCTTTTTTCATATCTCTTATTTTACTCTTCTCTTTCTTATTCCATTTATTTCTTCATCTTTCCTTTTTATTTTTAATTTTTTTCTCTTTCTTTGTTCTTTTTTTGGCAAGTACCTTTTTGTATTCCTTAGTCTTATCATTTTTCTTCCTTCTTTCCTTTCATAATTATTTGTTTCCTTTGGTCTTCTAGTATTCTTTTTTCTGTTATTATGCTATTCCTCCTTATGCTTTTATTATTCTTTGCTCTTTTGTCATTGATTTTGCTGTTGTTGGGGATCTTTTTTTTTCTTTTGCTTGTTCTGGTTCTGTTTTTTGTTTTTGTTTTTTCCTGTTACTTTGTTTCATGCTTTCAAGCACCGGTACAACAGCACAAAAGATGTGGTGGGGGTTGAGCCTCACAGCCAGCCACGCAGCCATAGGGGAGATCTCACCAATGAATAGGTCAAGAGCAATTAAGACAGATACAATAGGAGGGCCCACATAACCCATGTAAGGGACGTCACTAGAGCACCCAGCTCAGAAGATCAAGAGATTGTACCTCTGAGTCCCACAGGACTCCTATAACAAAAGGCCTCCCCCATCACAAAGACAGAATCAAAGCAGATTTCTCTAATACATAGAAACAAAGTAAAAGAGTCAGCTAAAATGTGGAGACAAAGTAGCAACCCTCAAATGAAAGAAATGAAAGAATCTCTACAAAAAGAACTAAATGAAATCAAGGCAAGCAATTTATCAGACAGAGAGTTCAAAGTAATGGTTATAAAGATGCTCAAGGAACTTAGTGAAAACTCTAAGGAACTCATATGATCTCACTTATAAGTGGAGTATAATAAAGGAAATAATCTAATGAGCAAAATAGAATCAGAGACATAGAAACCTGCAACAGATTGACAGCTATAAAAGGGGGGATTGACAACTGATAGAAAGGTCAAGAGATTAGTCAAAGAACACATCTGCATGACCCACGGACATGGAAATGGTGTGGGGATTGACTGTGAGAATGTGGGGTGGGCTGGGTGGAGAGGGCAAAAGGGGAAAAATTGGGACAACTGTAGAAGCATAAACAGCAAAACATTTAAAAGGAAAAAATAAAATAAAAACATATATAATGTATAAAGTTACTAATATAATACAATGTAAGAAATTGACAGTTTTATTAAAAAACTGTCATTTTTGCCCTAGTCCATGGAGTAGGGAAAAATAGATTTATATTTGTTCATATGGAAAACAATACAATAATGAATAAATAATGTTACAAGAATAAACTGTTTTGCCTATTCATAAAAGTAAAACTAGTTTTGCCTAACTCTGTAATATAATTAAATAAGAAATTCAAGTAAAGGTGTGGGTTTAAAGCTGTGACTTCACAGCCTTAAAGTTCATATTAAATATTACTTATAATTAAAATATTATAATAAAATATATTACACTAAATATTATAAATAAAATATATTACATATGAATTATATCCACTGATAGTCTTATATAAAGAAAAATTAATACTAATTTTAGTGTAAATATATTACACTAAAATATTATAATAAAATATATTACATATGAATTATATCCACTGATAGTCTTATATAAAGAAAAATTAATACTATTTCTAAATAAATGATTTTCATATTTCTGCAAAGTTAAGAACAATACATTTCACAATTTAAAAATAATCCGACCTAGCCCTGGCTGGTGTAGCTCAGTGGATTGAGCGTGGGCTGGAAACCAGAGGGTCCCGGTTCGATTCCCCATCAGGGCACATGCCTGGGTTGCGGGCCAGGTCCCCATAAGGGCCATGTGAGAGACAACCATACATTGATGTTTCTCTCCCTCTCTTTCTCCCTCCCTTCCCCTCTCTCTAAAAATAAATAAAAATAAAATCTTAAAAAAATAATAATAATCCCACCTAAATTGTTCTAAGCATTTCAATCCATCACACATTAAGAAATACACTATTATAGTAACTATTTTTTAGTTGATGAGGACTTAAGTACATTTGAGTGATTCTGTTGCCCGTACCACACAAATAATATGCTCATGTAATCAGAATTTGATTGTATTTGTTTCAGTCCAAATTCTGAACAAGTAACTTGTATGACTTACAGTTTCTTAACATAACACATTAATACAAATTGTAGTTGAATGGCACAATTATGTAGAATGCAGTTTATTTTCTGAGACTTCAAAATGAAAAATATGTATCTACATTTAATATTTCTCACAGGCAAAACTATATTTCTATTGCAGAGGTGAGGGATTATATATTTCTTTTGGTATTTTGGGTTCCAGGGAAATAAATTATACATTTTCTTTAACAGTGAAGCTGTAATATATAAACCATACTCAATCAGTACCCTGAATAATTATGTAGAATCTTTTCCATCAAATCAGGAATAGAAGAATGGTTACTTGAATAAATTGTTCAATATGAACTGGTAATATTTAGAAAATCTTTATTTTTTTCACTTTGCATGTAGTAAGAAAATGTTGGTTTTAATGTTAGGTGACTAAAAACATACATCTGAGTCATTTGTTACTAGATGAAGCTGTAGAACTCAATCTACCTACGTATTTTATTTATTCTCAAGATACAAAAAGTAATTAAAAAAGACATGAAAAGGTATTCAAATATTAGTTAAACATTACTATATCTTTGATGATATTTAATACAATCATAGGGTCTTAGAACTTTTTTTACTATTTATTTATTTATTTATTATTGTTGTTCAAGTACAGTTGTCTCTATTTTCCCTGCACCACTCTCCCATACCCCACCCATCCCCACTTCCCACCCTCGATCCTATCCCCTTTGGTTTCCTCCATTTGTCCTTTATACATGTTCCTTGATGACCTTTACCCTTTCCTGCTCATTATCCCTCTCCTATCGCCCCTCTGGTTACTGTAAGTTTGTTCTTTTTTTTTTTTAAGATTTTATTTATTTATTTTCAGAGAGAGGAGAAGGGTGGGAGAAAGAGCAATGTGTGGTTGCCTCTCACATGGCCCTCACTGGGGACCTGGCCCGCAACTCAGGCATGTGCCCCGACTGGGAATCGAACCGGGACCCTCTGGTTCCCAGCCCGTGCTCAATCCACTGAGCTACACCAGCCGGGCTGTAAGTTTGTTCTTAATTTCAATGTCTCTAGTTATATTTTCCTTACTTGTTTGTTTTGTTGATTAGGTTCCACTTAAAGATGAGATCATATGGTATTTGTCCCTTACTTCCTGGCTTATTCCACTTGCATAATACTCTTCAGTTCCATCCATGCTGTCATGAAGGGTAGGAGCTCCTTCTTTCTTTCTGCTGCATAGTATTCCATTGTGTAAATGTACCATAGTTTCTTGATCCACTCATTTACTGATGGGCACTTAGATTGCCTCCAATAATTGGCTATTGTAATTGTGCTGCTATGAACATTGGGGTGCATAGGTTCTTTTGATCTGGAGTTTCAGGGTTCTCAGGGTATATTCCCAGCACTGGAATTGCTGGGTCAAAAGACAGTTCCATTTTAAGTTTTCTGAGGAAATTCCATACTGCTTTCCACAGTGGCTGCACCAGTCTGCATTCCCACTAACAATGTACTAGGGTTCCCATTTCTCTACAACCTCACCATCACTTGTTGTTGGTTGATTTTTTTATGATGGCCGTTCTGACCAGTGTGGAGTGGTATCTCAATGTGGTTTTAATTTGCATCTCTCTGATGGCTAGTGATGCTGAGCATCCTTTCATATGCCTCTGGGCCTTCTATATGTCCTCCCTGGAGAAGTGTCTGCTCAGGTACTTTGCCCATATTTTAATTGGATTTTTTGTCTTCCTGGAGTGGAGTTGTGTGAGTTCTTTATGTACTTTGGAGATCACACCCTTGTCTGAGGTATCATATATAAATATATTTCCCATAGGGTTGGTTTCCTATACATTTTGCTGATGTTTTCTTTTGATGAAGTCCCATTTATTGATTCTTTCCTTTATATCTCTTGCTTTAGGGGACATATCGATGAAACTACCGCTGCATGGAATATCCGAGATTTCCCTGCCTAGGTTTTCCTCTACAATTTTTATGGTGTCACAGTTTATGTTTAAGTCTTTTATCCATCTTGATTTTATTTTTGTGTATGGTGTAAGTTGGTGGTTGAGTTTCATTTATTTGCATGCAGCTGTCTAGCTTTCCCAACACCATTTGTTGAAGAGGCTATTTTTACTCCATTTTGTGCATCTTCCCCCTTTGTCAAATATCAATTGACCATAGAGGCTTGGGTTTATTTCTTGGCTCTCTATTCTGTTCCATTGGTCTATGTGTCTGTTCTTATGCCAGTAACAGACTGTTTTGATTACTGAGGCCTTGTGATATAGTTTGATATCAGGTATTGTGATCCCTCTGACTTTGTTCTTCTTTCTCAAAATGGCTGTGGCCATTTATAGTTCTATATAAATATTTGAAATATTTTTTTCTATATCTGTGAAATATGTCATTGGTATTTTAATAGGGATTACATTGAATCTATAAATTGCTTTGGGTAGCATGAACATTTTGAGGATGTTAGTTCTTCTAGTCCATGAACACAGTATATGCTTCCATTTATTTGTGTCTTCCCTAATTTCTTTTTTCAGTGTTGTATAGTTTTCTGAGTATAGGTCTCTTATCTCCTTGGTTAGGTTTATTCCTAGGTACTTTATTTTTCTTATTTCTCTAGAAAATGTTTTTTTTTTCCTGATTTCTGTTTCTGATAGTTCATTCTTGGTGTACAAAAATACCTTTGATTTCTGAATATTGACTTTGTATCCCACCATTTTGCCAAATTCACTTATTAAGTTGAATAGTCTTTTGGTGGAGTCTATAGGATTTTCTATGTACACTATCTTGTCATCTGAAAACAATGACAGTTTTGCTTTCTCCTTTCCAGTTTGGATGCCTTTTATGCCTATCTGTTTCCTGTCTGATAACCGTGGCTAGCACTTCAAATACTACATTGAATTGAAGTGGTGAAAATGGGCATCCTTGTCTCATTCTTCATCTTAGGGAGACAGCTTTTAGCTTTGTCCATTGAGTATGATATTGGCTGTAGGTTTCTTGTGTATGGCCTTTATTATGTTCTGGTATGCTCTCTCTGTTCTCACTTTTCTGAGTGTGTTTATCATAAATGGGTGCTGTACCTTATCAAATACTTTTTCTGCATCTATTGATATAATCATGTGATTTTTGTCTTTCTGTTTGTTTATGTGATGTATTACATTCATTGATTTGTGAAATTGTACCGTCCTTGCACCCGTGGGATGAATCCCACGTGGTTATAGTGTATGATCTTTTCAATGTATTGTTGGATGTAATTTGCCAATATTTTGTTGAGGATTTTAGCATCTATGTTCGTTCATCACCGATATTGCCCTGTAGTTTTCTTTCTCTGTTGTGTCTTTATCTGGTTTGGGGATTAGGATGATGCTGGCTTCATAAAAAGAGTTTGGGAGGCTTCCCTCTTCTTGGAATTTTTGGAATAGTCTGTGAAGGATAGGAGTTAGCTCTTCCTTACATGTTTTGCACCCTGGCTGGTGTAGCCTGTGAACCAAAGAGTGGCCGGTTAGATTCCCAGTCAAGGCACATGCCTGGGCTGCGGGCCAGGTCCACAGTAGGGGTGCCTGAGAAGCAACTGCACATTGCTGTTTCTCTCTTTTTCTTTCTCCTTCCCTTCCCCTCTCTCTAAAAATAAATAAATAAAATTAAAAAAAAAATTTGTAAAATTCTCCTGTGAAACCATCCCATCTAGGGCTTTTGTATACTGAGAGTTTTTTGATTACTGCTACACTTTCACCAGCTGTTATTCTGCTTTCTGCTTCTTCTTGGCTTTCTGCTTCTTCTTGGTTCAGGCTTTCTGCTTCTTCTTGGTTCCATTTTGGATGATTATTTTTTTTCTAGAAATTTGTCCATTTCACCCAGGTCTTCAAATTTCTTGGCATATAGTTGTTCATAGTAATTTCTTACAATCCTTTCTTTCTCTGTGGGGTCAGTTGTAATCTCTTCTCTTTCATATCTGGTTTTATTTATTTGGATCCTTTCTCTATTTTTCTTGATGAGTCTACTTAAAGGCTTGTTGATTTTGTTTATCTTTTCAAAGAACCAGTTCCTGGATTTATTGATCCTTAGAACTGTTCTTTTAGTCTCTATGTTGTTTAATTCTGCTCTGATCTTAGTTATTTCCTTCCTTCTACTTCCTCTGGGCTTTGTTGGAATCTTAGAACTTTTAAGTTTAGAAGTCTTCAACTTCTCAGCATAGAAAATTTTTCTAAAGTGTCCTGGACATAGCATCACCTAGTCTTTGTTTTATCATGTTATTTAAGCAATTTACTACTCCATAGAAAGTTATCAAAGTGCTGTAATTGTTGCTAATTTTGTTTCTATTTTACATTTAAATACCCTTTCTGTAGTATATATTCATTGATTCTATATTTATAATTGTATAGAATAACACTTGAAATATTTTAAAACAATTATGTCTTCTGTTTTCTTGTTCTTAAACTCTTAGATTTTAATTAGATAGCTGCCTATTTGTTAATATCCCCTTCAAAGGTAAATCAAAGAACGTAACAAGAATAATTTTTATTTTTGTTTTCTGCTCTTAAAAAGCAAATACTAAATTAATAATATTGAAGTTATTTCAAATGCCAAGTTTCTGAAGTATTTTTCTTCCTTGAGTAAATCTCAGTATTTGTGTAGAGTTTTTTGTCCTGATATATATATATATATATATCATGTATATGCCATATATACATGTATGTATATATGTGTGTGTATACAGACACACACATATGCCAGTGTTTCTAAAATTTGAGTTTTTTTACAAATAGGAAAACTGATTTTAATGAACTTTAAAATTCATCAATGGCCACATAATATTTTATAAGCATAACACATTTTATGTTCAGAGTGAGTTTCACATTTCTACAGCCTTTCCCTGTACAAGTAATTATTTAAAGAAATCAAATCTTTCTACAAGTGATAATATTTTTATATTTAATATAAAAATGAGAATAGTGGACACTTTTTATTTAATTAATAGGTCAGAAAAAATATCATTACCAATCATCTAACATCTATCATTGCTAATCAATTATATTTGGCAAATTTCCAACAGGATTTGTAGCTCTAATTTTAACTCTAAAAAGAAAAGAAATCTGTGAGGATAGACATTTTAAATGTCTCTGAAATTATGGAAGATTATGTTATACCCATGAGTGACTTTTTCTCTAACTATATACCTAATCAATCTTCAAAAATGGACATTAAAATAATTTCTTAGTGAAATTGTCTCCTAATCATAGAGGGCACCAAATAAAGAAATATTATCATATTCTATCCTCAGGGAGTAGTATTACAATTTTTGCTAATGAAGATATTAAAATGGTTAGTTCAAAAGAATTATATTAAGTGACTCCACACCGAAGTTGAATGATGGCAACTTAAAACTATCCTACATAGAAATAACAAAATATATTTATCATTTGTTACAAAATTTGTATTTTAAATGTATTATTCAGATAATGCATTAAAATAATCTTGTATATTTGTGATTTAAGGCAATTTATTATTTAAATGTATTATCTTTATACTTGTCATTCAAAGTATATTTTTTTGCAATATAACATACCACTTTATCATTTGAAAGGAGAACCAGTTTAACCTACCTTGTTATAAATATTCCTACATGTTTACTGTCATTTTCTGTACTTCATCTCATCAGATTCCAAAACCAGACGGGTTTTACTGGCAACAGCACAGAGGTCAGATTTAAGCAGCAATGCTTTCCAGTATACATGCTATCAAACGTACACCTTGTGTTAATACTCCGTTCGTTCCTTCTGTGACCTTAATGACAAAAGAAATGTCCTTCATGATTCTTGACTATTTCACTCATATGTGATATATAAAGCTGTAAACAATTGAACAAACAAGAAAAACAAATAAAAACTCATTTTTGAGGAAACAGTATGATGGTTCCCAGAGGGAAAGGGCGCTGGGAAGCTAGTAAAAAGTAAAGGGGGTCAAGTACATGGTCATAGGAGAAGATTTTACTTTGGGTGGTGGGCACACAATGTCATATACAGATCATGTATCATAGAAATGTACACCTGAAGCCCAAATAATTGTTAACCAATGTCACCCCAATAAATTTAATTTTAAAATGAAATTAAATGATGGGGAAAAGAGAAATATCATTCAGTTTTTGCCTGAAGTTATCTTATTTTTCCCCCTCTTATATCCTTCCTGCCCTCCTTCTCTCCCTGCCTTCCTTCTTCCTTTCTTTCCCTTAATAGCAATAGTAATGCATTATTCAATAAACTTTTACTAACAACCTCTACGAAGGAAATGATAATGTGGAGTTCTGTGTAAGATATGGACACAGTAAGAAGTCTGAAATAAGTAATATATTTGTTTTACCCATAGAGTGATGGCATGTATACAAATTGTTGTAATATAATGTAAGAACACAACAAAATATTATCGAATACCGTGCAATAGGAATTCAGAAAACACTGACCCCCATTTTGGGGGACCCATGTTTGTGCTTTTATTTGTCATGAATTTGTATATTTGTTCTATCAGTAGTTACATAGCAGGCATAATACTTCTGCAAGTGCACCAGCTTGAATATGTGTAGGGAGAATTAGCATTCCCACTCAACACCTATTGTTTTTAGTACTCAAAAATCACCAGTTTCAGGAACTATTTGGTTACAGTGTGACTTTATATCTACTCAAACTCTATTCCGACCAGCTCTTACATTTCTCTCCCAAATGTGATGTTAAAAAAATAGGCTTATTAAGCTACCATGTCAGTTTATATAAAAGTAAATAACATATATGACCTTCAGTCAATTAACAACATTCAGGTCACACAACTAAGAAGACCGTTTTGTATGTTTTGTAAGGCTATATAGGAGCTCATGAATTCTACCAATTTTTCCAAACAAATCCTTTTGATTTCATTGATTTTTTTCTCTATTGATTTCCTCTATTCTATTAATTTCTGCTATTTTAATTTCCTTCCACCTGTTTAATTTTTGTATACCTTCCTCTTCTTTTTTAAGTTTCTCAAAGTAGATGTTGAGATTATTGATTTTTAGCATTCTTATTTTTTAATATATATATTGAATGCTGTAAATTCCCTCTAAGCATGACTTTATTTATTCACACACAGTTTGCTATGTTCAATTTTCATGCTGAGTTAAAAATATTTTCTCATTTTCCTATGATTTATTTTCTTTTTTTTTTGAAATAGGTTATTTGGAGGTGTCTTGTTTAAATTCCAAATATCTGTGTATTTTCTATATATATTTCTGGCATTGCTTTCTAGTTTATTCCCACTGCAATCAGAGAATATAATAATCATATGATTTAAATTCTTTAAAATTATTGTGATCTTTTATGAATTAGAATATAGTGAATTTTGATGAGCGATGAGTGTGCATTAGAGAGAAACTTGTATTCTATAAATGTCATTTGGGTCAAGTTGGTAGATAAGGGTTTTAAATAAGATTTCTAAATGTTTTATTTTTGCAAACTTACTTGTTCTCTCAGTCACTGAGAATGATTGTTAACATCTTGAACTATGATTCTGTATTTCTCGATTTTTTTTTAGTTTTAACAGATTTTTTAATTTGTATGTTTTGAACCTCTGTAATATACATTCAAATTTATAATTATAAGATTTTATTAGTGAAATAACCATTTTATAACTAAGAAAGCTTCCTCTTTATCACTGGTAATACTCTAACTAAAAGTCAACTTCTGATATTAGTAAAGCTAGTCTACTTTCCTTATGATTAGTGTTTGCTTGTAGACATTTAATATCTTTTAAGTTTTAACTTCTCTGTATCTTTACATTTTTAATGGGTCCCTTGCTTCACAATATCTGTCTGTTAATTATAGTGCTTAGTCTACTTCCATTAATATACCTACTACTGTGGTCAATTTTAGTTTATTTTTTAACTTTATTTTTATTGTTGACACTATTACAGTGGCCAATTCTTAATCTACATTTTGCTGTTTATTTTCTACTTTGTTCTTTTTCTCTTTGCTTTTCTTCCTTTGGAAAATTTTCATTTGGTTTAGAATTTCACTTATCTTTCTTATTAATTAATTAGTTCTCTTTTATTTATGTTTTAGTCATTGTTCTAGGGTTTTTAATATACATTCTTAAATAACAATGTCTATTTTAAAATAAAATTATAGCACTTGATATACACTATAGGAATCTTTCAACTATATACTTTCACCTATCCCTCCCCCTTTTCCCACTCTGTGTGATTACCTTACAATGTATTATTATTTTTGCTGTAAGTAGTTGGTTATACTTTAACAATGTAAAAATTAAGAAAAACATTTCATATTTACCTAATGTTTACTATTTATTTTGTCTGTCTGCATTCTTTTGTATAAATTAATTTTAACCTGGTATCATTTGTCCTCTGGCTGGAGAACTTTCTTTATGGCCCTCATGGGTGTGGCTCAGTTTGCTGGGTGTCATCCTGCAAAACAAAAGGTCACCTGTTAGATTCCCCATCAGGGCACATGTCTGGGTTGCAAATTCTGTCCCTGCTCCCTTTTACCACTCCCTTCCTTTATTAAAAAAGACTAAATAAAATCTCTTAATAAATAAATAAAATATCTTGTATTTCATGCTTGCTTATGATTAATTCAAGATTCTGCTAATCTGAAAAAAATTTCGATTTTATTATGATTTCTGGAAGGTTTTTGCTGGTTATACAGGGTCCAGCAGAAGTAAGGCCTGCCTGAGTGTGGCTGGTAATGTAATAAAATGGGTGTGATAATTTATAGTTTTAATTTGATAATTTCATCTAAAATATCATATATTGTGCTTGAGTGTGAATTGCTATGTTACAGAATTATATGTTTATGATTTTGTAATAAAGATTCTGTAATTAAAAAGGGGCATTATTTGTGCAGGACCCTGTAGATTTCAATGCATTGCAGTGTTTATTCATGTCTCTTGGACCGTAGAGTTTCAGATGAGAAGTTTATTGCCATTCTTCATTGTTCTATATATCACTTTTTCTCCTTCAGTGCTTTAAACATTTTTGTCTTTATGCTGGGTTTTGGAGATTTAGGTATTTTGTACATTGGTGTGTTGTTCTTTATATTATTTCTGCTTAGATACCTGATAATTTCTTGGATTCATGTTTATGATTTTTATAAAATTTGGGAAAATATTGGTCACTGCATACTTCTATACATATTGTTCTATCCCTCCTCTCTCTTCTTGCTCAGACTTCAGTTACATTTGTATAGTACTCCATAGGTCATATAAGATTTGCAAATTTTGTCAGCCTATTTTTTCCTCTTAAGCCATTGATAAATCTTCAAGTTATCTGATCATTTCTTTTATGTCTTGTTTTGCTATAAATATAGTTCAGTATATTTTATTTTCAGCTATGTTTTTTATGCAGAGAATTTTCACTTGAGTCTTTAAAAATATCTTCCATTTCTCTCTTCATTATTTTTTTATTACTTTTATATTATATCCTCGGGCATATTTATAAAAAATATAGTCACAGTCATAAAGTCCTTATTTGCTAATTTCATCATCTTTGTCATTTGTTTTTACAGTAATATTGATAGTTTTTTAGTTTAGCTATGGATTACATTTTCTTTTTGTATGCTAATCACAATTTGATTGCATAACAGACATTGTTTTTATGAGGTAGAATTGACATGTAACATTATATTAGTTTCAGATGTAAAATAGAGGGGCCTCATCCCAGAAGTGGAATACATTTATAAAAATTATGCATTTATTCTTACATGTTTAAACTTCAGTTGCCTTCAAAATACTCTCCATCCGATGCAATATACCTAAGGAGACATTTCACCACTGCACAAAACAGTTTTTGAATTTTTAGATTTTAATGCATTTTTATGCTTCTGCTGCTTTTTTTGTTTACTTCTTTGTTTCACTTGTTCTACACTGCCAAAACACTTGCCTCTGAGGACTTTTTTTTCATATGGGGAAACAAAAATAGTCACTCAGGGCAATATCAGGTGAATAGGGACAGTGGGGCACAGGGTTCATACTATTTTTGGTAAAAATCTTATGAACACTCAGCATGGTGTAGGCAGTTGCACCATAAATCATTCATGATGAAATGGGCAAACATGTTAAATGTGTTAAAAAAATCAAGGAAGCCAAATGCACCCTCTCACAACCATACCAGCTGGTGCACTGATACATACGGATTCCTGAAACAGTCAGCTAGCAGGACAAGCCTGTACTACAAGGGGCCCGCCCTCAGAAGATAATTCCATTGTTTGGAGGTCCTCACTCATATAATGATTCAGTCTTTATATATATATTGAGGAATGGCCATCACAATAGATCTAGTTATCATGTTTCATGATACATAGAAACAAAATTGTATTTTCTTGTGAGGTGAACTTTTAAGATTTACTCTCTTAGTTTCAAATATTTTTAAGTATATTTTATTGATTTAGCTAGTACAGTTTTCCCAATTTTCCACATTTATCCACCATCAGCCTTGCACCCCCACAGCCCTCCAACATTCCCCCACCTTAGTTCATGTTCATGGGTTGTATATATAAATTCTTTGACTTCTCTGGTTCCTATACCATTCTTAACCTCTCCCCATCTATTTTATGCCTACCAATTGTGCTTCTTATTCCCTGTACCTTTCCCCATCTATTCTTCCTGCTCCCCCCATTGAAAACCAAAGAGGAACACACAAAGGCACATCATTATCAAGTTACCCAAGATTAAAGATAAAGAGAGAATCTTATAAGCAGCAAGAGGAAAAGAGAGGATTACTTACAAAGGAGTTCCTATAAGAGTATTAGCTAATTTCTCAAAAAAGAAACCTTATAGGCAAGAAAGGGATGGAAAGAACTATTTGAAGCCATGAAAGGCGAGGACCTATATCTAAGATTACTCTATCCAGCAAAGCTATTATTTAGAATGCAAGGGCAGATAAAGTGCTTCCAAGATAAGGTCAAGTTAAAGGAGTTCATCATCACCAAGCCCTTATTGTATGAAATGTTAAAGGGACTTATCTAAGAAAAGGAAGAAGATCAAAACTATGAACAGTAAAATGATAACAAACTCACAACTATCAACAACTGAAACTAAAAAAAGTTTCAAATATTTAATTTAATATTATGAACTATAGTCACCACGATGTACACTATTTCTCCACGAGTTATTTATATTATAACTAATAGTTTTTACCTTTTCACCCACTTTACATACTCATATTGTATCTCTCCCTCACACCTATTCCACCCTTGGCAACCACCCATCTGTTCTTTCAGTTTGTGAACTACATTATTTTTTTTAGATTCTCTGTATAAGTAAAATCATATGGTATTTGTCTTTCTATGACTGACTTAATTCAGTCATATGATGGACTTAGCAAAATGCCTTCAAGGTCCATCCATGATGTTGCAAATAAGAGTTCATTCTTTTTTAATAGCTGAGTACCATATAATAATGTTGAGTTGGCCAAAAAATTGTTTTTTTCTATAAGATGGCTCTAGCAGTGATGCTTAGTTGTCTGTAACTTCATTCAAAACAATTTTGTTAGATTGTATTGTGACAGCTGTAATACCAGCATGCATTAAAAAATACTTATCAAAGTTGTTAAATTTTTGTGTAGCTATTTTAATATTGAAGATGGAAGAAAATACACGTTTTTGGCATATTGTGCTTTACTGTTTCAAGAAAGGTAAAAATGCATCTGAAATGAAAACAAAAGTACAGTGTATGGAGAAGGTGCTGTGACTGATCAAATGTGTCAAAAGTGGCTTCCAAATTTTCATGCTGGAGATTTCTCACTGGACAATGCTCCAAAGTTGAGAAGATGAGTTGAAGTTGATAGCAATCAAATCAAGACTATCTATATCCATATCTATCTCTCTATATATCTATATATGCTATCTATATATCATAGATGAGCACTTAGGTTATTTTCTATTTTCTTATCTTGGTTATTATGGATAATACTGCAATAAACATGGGGGTACAGATATCCTTTTTAGATAGTGTCTTTATTTTCTCTGTACAAATACTCAGAATTGCAAATATTGTATGTAATCCAATTTTTATTTTATTTTTCTGAGGAACCCCCATACTGTTTTCCATAGTGACTGAATCAATGTCTTTTCTCAACAGGGCACTGGGGTTCCGTTCCTCTACATCTTCACCAACACTTGTTTTTCTTGTCTTCTTGATAAGAGCCATGCAAACAGCTGTGAAGCATATTTTTATATACTCATTGGCCACCCGTATGTCTTCTTTGGAAAAATGTATATTCAGATACTATATCCATTTTAATTTGTTTTGCTTTACTATGAATTGCACGAGTTCTTTGTGTATTTTTATATTAGCCTCTCATTAGATATATGATTTGCAAATATTTTCTGCCATTCAGAAAGTTGCCTTTTAAGTTTGATGATGGTTTGCCTTGCTGTGCAGAATACTTTTAGCCTGATGTAGTCTCACTGATTTATTTATTTATTTTTTTACCTTTGCTTTTAGTGTCAGATCCAAAAGATCATCACCAAGACCAATGTCAAAGAGCTCACTACCTATGTTTTCTTCTAGGAGTTTCATAGTTTCAGGTCTTACATTCAAGTCTTTAATCTACTTTCAGTTAATTTTAGTATATGGTGTATAAGAGGGTCCACTTTCATTCCTTTGCACATGGTTGTCCAGTCTTCACAATATCATTTGTTGAATAGACTTTCTTTTCCCTGTTGTATATTCTTTGCCACTTTGTTGTATATTAATTGACCATGTATGTGTGGGTTTATTTCTGGGCTCTCTATTCAGTTCCTTGATCTCCTCGTCTGTTTGTATGCCAGAATTATATTCTTTTGATGACTGTAGCTTTATAATATAATCTGAAATTAAGAATCATGTAGGTTCCAGCTTTGTTTTTCTTTCTCAAGATTGTTTTGACTATTCAAGATGTCTTCTGACCTAATACAAATTTTAGGACTGTTCTAATTCTTGCAGAAAATGCCACTGGAATTTTGATAGGGATTGCATTGATTGTGTACCTTGCTTTGAGTAATATAGATATTTTATTAATATTAATTCTTCTAATCCATGAACATGGAATAGCTTTCCATTTATTTGTGCCTTCTTTAATTTTTTACATTAACATCTTTTAGAATTCAATGTGCAGGTCTTTAACCTCCTTGGTTAAATTTATCCCTAGATATTTTATTATTTTTTATATAATTGCAAATGGTATTTTTAAAAATTCTCTTTCTGATAGTCCATCATTGGTAGGTAGAAATGCAATGGATTTTTGTTTATTGATTTTATATCCTGCAACTTTACTGCATTTGTTTATTAGTTCTAATATTTTTGATGGAGTCTTTAGGGTATTTTGTATATATTATCATGTGTTCTGCAGTAGTGACAATCTTATTTCTTTGCAAGTTGGATGCATTTGTTTCTCTCTCTTTTTTTTTTCCTACTTGTTCTAGATAGGACTTCCAATACTATGTCAAATAAAAGTGTAGAGAGTAGGCAACCTTGCCTTATTCATGATTTTAGATGAAAAGCCTTCAACTTTTCATTGTTGTGTATAATGTTAGATTGTACAACATTATACACAACATAATGTATATTATGTGGGCTTGTCATATATAGCATTTATAATGTTGATGCACATTCTCTCTATATCTACTTTGTTGAGAGTTTTTTTCATAAATTGATGTTAAAATTTTCAAACATATTTTCTGTGTCTATTGAGATGATCATATAATTTTTAGTTTTTGTTTTGTTAATATGGCATATCTCATTGTTTTAATCATGCCGTTGAACCATCTCTGCATCACTAGAATAAATCCCACTTGATCATGGTATATGGTCCTTTAAATTATTTGTTGAATTTGGCTTGCTAATTTGTTGAGGATTTTTGCATCAATGTTTCTCAGTAATATTGGCTAGAATTTTCTTGTGGCATCTGTGGTGTTCGTTTTGCTTTGTTTTGTTTTTTTGTATCAGGGTAATGATGACCTTCAAAAGTTTGAATTTGTTTGAGGGTGGTTGTTAATTCTTCTTTAAATATTTTGTAGAGTTCACAAGTGAAGCTGTCTGGTCCCAGACTTTTCTTTTTTAGGAGGTTCTGATTCCTGGTTTTATCACTATACTAGTAATAAGCTTGCAAATTTTTTATTTTTTCATAATTCAGTCTTGGTAGATTGTATTTCCAGAGATTTTTCCATTTTTTTGAGTTTTCGAATTTATTGGTATTCACAGCAGTCTCTTATGATTCTTTATATTATTGCAGTGTCAGCTATAACATCTCTTTCATTTCTCACTTTATTTATTTAGGCCCTCTCTCTCGTTAATATTTTTATGGTTGAGGACTGAACTTTTTTATTCCTTACTGAAACAACAATAAAATAATTTATAAAAAGAGCTTCAGATTTTGTTTTGGCAAGTATGTAAGTTACTCGAGCATCAATTTTAATTCTTTAAAATTTATTTTAAATTATTTCATAATCTGATTCCAGATTAGTTATGGTTTATACTCTGAAGAAGCCTTATTGTGAAGAAGCCAACTAATGTGTGGCCCTTTGTAGAACTTTACGCTATGTCCTGTATTTTGAAATTTCTCCATTGTATTTAATGGTAACAAAGTTATATTACAAGTATGTGAACTTTCAGAATGTTTTAGTATATTTATTTCTTTACACATGAAGAATAGTAAGCCATGTATGCAAAGTTTATCACTTGTCCAAAAAGTATACATGACTCCTCTTCTGATTTTGTACCCTGCTGCAAATTTAACCTCATTAGCCTCTCTGAAATCCAATATTGATGTTCTGTGTTTGGTGAGACTCCAGGCTCCGCTTGGGATCCTACTCTAAAGTACAACCTGGAGGTTGGCTCTGGGAAGCATGTAGGGAAATCACAGGGCTCACCTTGTCTGATTGTCTTCGATGGCTTTCTACTCAACAACCAAAGAACACCCTGGCTGGTGTAGCTCAGTGGATTGAGCGTGGGCTGCAAACCAAAGGGTCGCCAGTTCGATTCCCTGTCAGGGCACATGCCTGGGTTGGGGCCAGGTCCCCAGTGAGGGCCATGTGAGAGGCAACCACACACTGATATTTCTCTCCCTCTCTTTCTCCATCCCTTCCCTTCTGTCTAAAAATAAATAACAATGTTAAAAAAAAAAAAAGCAACCAAAGAAGAAACTGGTGAAACGTGCAATAACCTGGATGGGTCTCAAGGGCATTATACTGAGTCAAAAAAAAAAAAATCTCAAAAAGCCGCAGACTATACGATAGTATCTATATGACTTTCTTGAAATGACAGCTTATAGAGGTGGATGAAGGATCAGTGGTTTCTAGGGGTTAGGAATACTGGGATTGGGGCAATTGGCTGAGTGTAATAATAAAGGGGAGACGTGAGGGAGATCTTTGTGGTGATAAAATAGTTCTGTATCCTGTGAAGGTTGTTATATAAATATACAGATGTGATAAAATGGCATAGAACTATGCAATCACATTGTACCAATGTCAAATTCCTGGTTTTCTGAGTGTGCTACAGTTACGTAGCTCTATCCATTAGGGAAAATTCGATAAAAGGAACATTTTTTGCTTTTTTCCCTACAAATCTAGAATTATTTTAAAAAATTAAAAAAAATTCTCCATAATCAAAACTGCAGAACTAGATTGCATCATTGGCAAATCCTGCCCAACATTTAGAGAAGAAATGAAACATATAATAGCAATTTTACTTTAAAAAGTAGAGGGGAAAAATGACACTTTTTGGCAATTTTATGATGACAGTATGTCCTTGCTACCTAAAGGTTACAAGGTGATTACAAAAGAATGAAAATGGCAGAAGAATATCCCTCAAGAACATATAAACATCTTAATGAATAAAATAAATAAATTAATTTCATATATATATGCCTTGACCAAATGTGATTTATTTCAGATGTGAGGTGGGTGCAACATTCTAACACAAATCATATAATTTGCTGCACTAATATAGTAATGAAGAAAATCATATGACCACCTTATGAAATAAAAAAGGAAACATAGGAAGAAAAATTAACAGCTATCACTGATAGATAGAAAGCAGTTCTAAAAAGAAAAAAAGAAGACAATATTTTTAATCTCATAAAGGGCACTAAAATCCTACAGCTTACAATACATTTAATGTTGATCTATGTGTCTCTTTTCTGCATAATCAGGACTAAGGCAAAAATGTCTGCTTTTACATTTTTTATTCAGTAATGTGCTACAGATTCTAGCCCGTGCAAAAAAGGCCATAAAATTAAATATAATTAAATAAAATGCAAAAACTTTGAAAAGAAAACCTTAAAACTATTTTTATTTATAGAAAACAAGATTTATGTATATGAAGTTTCATAAAATATTTTAAATAATATAATTAATAAAGTTAAGACATTTAAAAATACATATTCAATATAAATATCAAATATATATTTTTAGAGTAGTAATAATAACAGAAAATAATATTACAATATTATACTTTTGCATTTGCAAGCAATGTAAATGGGCATAATGTCAACTACAGATATATAAGATGCCTACATTGAAATATAAAATGTTACAAAGAGAAATTAAAGACATAAATGAATGGTGAGAAACACCTTGTTCATAGAGTTGGATGTTGAATATTTTACATTATTTATTATTTTGAAAGGATCTATAGATTTAACATAACTATCATAATCAAAATGCTAGTGACATTTCTTCATAAAAATTGACAAGATAACCTTAATGATTATATGTGAAAGCAAAGGATCTAGAATAGCGAAATGCAATTTTGAAAAAATTTAAAACATGAATTATGTATACTACTTGTCATGACTTACTATAAAGCTATCATAATCAATTTTTTATGGTTTTTGTATAGGACAGACAACAGTGTGGTGATTGTGGAGGGTTGTGGTGGTGGAGGTAGGAGAGAGTACAAGGGTGATAAATGGTAATAAAAAATAAAATGAACTACTAAAAATAAAGAAAAATAGATTAATTGATCAGTATCAAGTCCAGAAACACACCCACATATATAAGCAAATAATAAAAGATAATGTAGTATAGCTTTTTACATATTTTGAGATAATCAGTAAACATATCAGGATAATAAATTAAGAGAAATCAATTCTTGGTTTATATGAAATGTATACTGAACTGAATTCTTTGCTGTAAAAAGTGAAATAAACTTCACTGGTACAAAAATTTCAAAATCAACAATCGTTGTTTACCAATATCAGGTATAGACACACAAAATAGAAAATAAACTACATAATTTATGAAGATAATGATAAGGTTTGTGATCTGATGGAAATCTTAAAATTAGAGATCAAATGACTCATGACATGCCAACCATGAATTAGTCATATCATGACAATTTTTTTTAATAATGGGAAAGACAACATCTTACAAACAATTGGGTAGGAAAAAAAAAATGAAAACAAAAACCCACAATCTACCTTTGAAGAAAGAGGAATCTTCAGATCTTAGTCCAAATATTGAACATTGGAAGGCACTGAGTCAAGCTGTTTTCCAATTATTTGATACCTTAAAATATTGTCATTTGTATAACATTCCAAAAAAAATTCTACAGACAGGTTACCATCAATTCTGCGTATTGGGGATGTTGTAGGTCATTATATGATGACACATGGACAATGTTTTACTGGTTTTAACCGAGTTATACAAGAGGAAGACTTAGTCTGGAACAGCCAAGTTTAAAACATACTTTATCATGTGTCTTTGTCCATGTGTCCTCTATACATGTCAGTTTGTTCTTTATTTCAATGTTTCTGGTTATATTTTGCTTGCTTGTTTGTTTAGTTGATTAGGTTCCACTTATAGGAAAGACCATATGGTATTTGTCTTTCACTGCCTGGCCTATTTCACTTAGCATACTGCTCTCCAGTTCCATCCATGCTGTCACGGAGGGTAAGACAAAGCCAAACGGGGTAGGTTCAAGGATAGGAGGTGGGGATGGATGGGGTGCGGGGCAGTGGAGGGGTGAAAATGGAGACAAACGTACTTGATCAACAATTAAAAAAGGAACTAAAAAAGAAACAATGAAAGACAGGAAGTAAAAATAAAAATAAATAAAACAGATTTTAACAAACTGTTATGGGAAATAGCCAGAAAGGGTGTTTCAGGGAGCCAACTTGACTGGAGGGATCTCCCCTCATGCCTTCTCATGTCTCTTTGACCTACAGACTTTCATCTGAGGCTGGAACTCTAATACCCACCTTGGACTACGTGGTGATCTTTAGAACGGAAGCCATGCCCTTGGTGATGGAGTAGAAAATAATTACCTTAGACACTGATGGCCTAGTAGAGCCCTCCTTAGACTGCCTCCTTATGGGAGAGAAGTAAACTATTTTTAAGTTACTGAAATTTTGTACTTCTTTTTGTACTACATTCAATTATTTCTAACTTGTTAAACTGAATATAATAAATAAGGGAACAGTTTTGTTCAGGCATTTGATTACCCCTCAAAGAAAGATTTTCACAACTTAGCTATGTAAATTTTTATGCAAATTATTGCTTATTGGAAGATCAAAGTGTCCTGTATTTTCACTGATTACAAGACTAATGCTTAATCACTAGGGAGATATACACTAAAACCTTGCCTTGTAGAACACCAATCCAAGGTCTAATTCTTTACATGAATTTTGATGTACTTTGCCTTTTCTAGGTAGCCGTTATTTCTGAGTCATCAGAACATTTAAAATGAAATGTTAAAAGTATCATGCATAAATGCTGGGAGATGCTGCCAAGGAAATTTGCTCTGCAATTCAAAAAGCTTCCTTCTAACTGTGAGGAAATGAATCACATTAGTTGAGGGCAAACTTTTTGACTTACAGCAGTAGGAGGAATCTGCCTCTCAATGGCAATGAAACAGGTTAAAATCTCTGCTGTCAGTCATTTGTGCAAAAGCTTTTGTGTTTTCCTGATTCTAAGTTCTTACTGGGGAGCTGTTCATGGACAAAAGTTGCTTAGCTATAGATTTTTTTTTTTTTTACTGAAGTATTCAAAATACTTTGTTATGCTAGGGAAAGTTTTAGGAAACACTGAAAACTGGATATCTACTGTAGTGATTTTTAAGGGTCAACCACTAATATTTTCATTCAGTACTGATTATTTAAAAAGTTTCTGTTCCTTCTTTTGTCAAAATGCTTAATTTAGAAATTCTGTTTGAAATGTTTGGAAAAAATTGATATGAAAAAACAAAAAACAATGATGGGCAATGGAGAATAAGTTAATGAATATTAATGTTGATAATCTGGTCTTTGCTTGACTTTAATGTAGAATAGATATGTAGAATGAGAATTTCATTAGAAATTGATGCAAGATTTTAAAGTCCTAGAAACATTAAACTTTAATATTTTTATTATATAATTGAAAGCTTTAATTTAGCTGTTCAAAGATCAAAATTGAAAAGAATGATGGAAATAATGACTTTCATGACATTTATTTAAAATTATGGGATTTCCATTCTGAAATTTAAATTGGTATTAGAAAATATCTTGAACTTACATGTATATTAAAAAATAAGTAACTTCTCCCTAAATACAAAAATATATGACTTGTATATAGTTAATATATATTCACTGGTTCTTTTTACATTCCAGAAAGGAGATCATCCACTCCAATTTCTTTAATTTGTGGAATACAAAACTGATTGCCAGAGATTAATTGCTTGAAAGAACCAGTAATCAATTGTTAAACTAAATTAGATCCTAATTGTCTTATTTTTCCAACTTCATGTTCATTCTACAACATTGCCTTCAATTACTTCTACTTACTATAAGACTTTTCCCTTCTCCATGTTTAGTTTTATATTATTGTAAACTGCTTATTTTACTTGCTAATATGATTAAAATCTGAATATTATTGTGAAATTTTATTTGGACATATTAATTTTATGTAGAATATGTACAATGCATTTAAGTATTATTTTATTATTATGCCTGTCAGTTTCTCAGAATTGAGTTAGAAGTATTTTACATATTATTTTGGGGAAAAATGAAATAAGGGCCCATATTTATGTCTCAATACTTAGATAAATAAATACTTAGATAAATATTTAATACATGGTAATATGTCAATTACCACAAGCCTGTATAAAATTGTATTCCAAGAGTTTTCACTTCTTTTATAGCATGCCCTTGCCAATTTTTCAACCCTGATATCCTTAAAACTGTCACTGAAGGTGTTATGTATGTCGTGAGCCCATACTTCCTGGTTACTGTGCCATAATCAATGGGATCGCAGGGTGTTATGTGATCTAAGCTATGACAAAGAGGTTCTTCCTTGGGTCTTTTGAAATGAGGACTAAAGAGAGCATCAATTCTGACTCTTAACAGTTAGTGAATCCACAGGATTTAGAATTTGGCAATCCAGTAGCTATGTGTCTTAAAAAGGGAGGTAGTCAGTCTGCAGTGTGAGAATGAAGTGAAAATTCGAGGCAGGGGGAGAGAGAGAGAGATGGCGAGAGTTCTGAAAATATTTCCTATCTTACCTAGCTCTAGGCATTCCTAGTGCCAGCTGCACCCCGTCTTTCACAGGGCTTCATTATTTAAACTTCTTGGTGTCTCATAAATCAAAACATGTTCTTTTTTGCTTGAGTTTAGTCTATGCCACTTGCATTTGAGAGAAACTGCTGTGTTGCAGAAGCAGTGAGTACCCCATTAGCTGGATTGAAACATTAGCAGTTCTTATTATAAAGGAGAATAGTGCTTAGTTAGATTGGATATTGGGCACGTGGTTTGAACTCCAAGAAATACCTCACTTTAGGAGACTGAATGAGAAAATACCAACACATGGGAGTTATTGTAGCCATCAGCAAAAGTTTATGACTGAAAGAACTTCCAACTCTAGTGAAAAGTCATACAGAACACCAGCTCGAGTGTACAGATTTTTCTCTCAGATAAACTTTATTGAGGTAAAGTTTACATACTATAAATCTTCCCATTTTAAATGCGCATTTCAGTGAGTCTGGACCGATATATACATACATCACTACTCCAGTCAAAATAATAAAGTATTTCCATTACCTCCAAAAGTTCTCTCCTAACGTCTGTAGTTAAATTCTCCTACCTCCAGCCCCTAGTAAAAATAATAAAAAATAAATAAATAAAATAAAACCATTGATCTGCTTTATGTCATTACAAATTAGTTTTTGCCTGTTCTGGTATTTCCAAAACTTTTAGAGCCATGTGGCATGCGTTAGAGCCCAGCTTCTTTTGTCCAGCCTCCTGTGTTTGAGGGTCCTCCAAATTGTTGTTTCCAGCATGAGTTTGTGCTCTTTGAAAAATATCACAAACTGTTTATCCATTCCCATACTAACAGACTCATGTCATTTTTATTTGGTGCTGTTAGAATAGAGTTTCTATAAATATTCTTTTATAAGCATTGTTAGAAAACAGAAGTCTATGAATATGATTTTTCCAATGCTCTCTTGTGGTAATGTTCAAACACACAGAAAAGTTGAAAACATTGTATATTGAATTCCCTTGCAACCACTAAGTAGATGCTGCTGTTAACATTTTGCTGTAATTGATTTGTCACTTATTTGTCTATTATCTTTTTATTCATTTATCAATATATTTTATAGTTTTTTATGAATTTCAGAATAAGTGCAAACATCAGTAAATATCACCATAAATATTTTAGCATGTATATCAAGTTGAGTTCAATATTTATAGTTTTCCTTTTTATTTTGGGGTAAAATTTATATAAAGTGAAAGGCACAAATAGTATGTGCAGTATTAAATGAACTTTGTCAAATTCATGTGGTAGCCCAACTGCTATCAAGATCTAGAATACTACCATCACCCAGAAAGTTCTTTCATGCCCTTCCCAGTCAGTCTCTGTCCCTACCACCAAGAGACAACTACTTTTCTCTTTTTTCCCCATCATGGGTTCATTGTACTAGTTTAAGCAATTTAAATGAGAGAAATCATACATCATTGATATATAAGGCTTAGCTGCTCAGCGTGATGTTTTCACAGTCGTGTGTATTCATGGTTCCTTCCTTTCCATTACTGAGTGCAGTAGTGTGCTGTATGGATATACCACAGACATTCTTCTGCTAATGGCACGTGGTCTGTTTCCAGTTTGGGACTGTCATAAAAAATGATTGTACATATCCAATGTGGACATATTTTTCATTTCTCTTGGGCAATTACCTAAAATTGAAGTTTCTGATCCACAGGGTAGGTGCACCCACAGCTTTATGACACTGCCAGACCTTCTTCCCAGCGGCCGTGTCTTTGGCTGGCAACGATGTGGAGTCTTGTCTGTTACTTCCTTAACCAGCATTGGGTGGTGCTCATCCTTCACTTTTTTGCCATTAGGTGGTTTTTGATCATTTGAGTATTTCAAATTTGTTCTTTATCAAGACTTTTCTTTGTCTAGTTTAAGCTCTTTATATTTCCATGTTATTTTTAGAATTGGCTTTGCATTATTATATCTATAAAATATGTATTTTGTGATTTCTTTACTGCATGAATATTAGTTTGCAAATATTTAGAGATTTTTGACACTCTGATTTCATTCACTTTTAATTTAATTGATACTTGATTTATGGCTCAGTCTTAATAAGTGTTCTAAGTGTTCTTGAAAATCACATATATTCTATTGTTATTTGGTCAGGTTGGTCAATAGTGCTGCTCAGGTGTTCTATATCCTTTCTGATTTTCTTTCATTCTATAAATCACTGAGAAAACTGTTAAATGTTCCAAGTAAAACTACAATTGTGTATATTTCTATTTACTTATTCATGACAAGTTTCAATCAGAAAAGCAGAATAGGATGAATATGTATGCAATCATAAATAATCATATCTTGCTTTTGCATATGATGTTTGGGCTGGAGCTCCTCAGGACAGGCAGTCTAGAAATGAAGATGGGTGTAAAGGTGAGCAGATCAGGGACAGGCTGAAACTCTAAAGCATGCGATGGAACCCGCTAGAATCAACAGAAACTGATGTCAGTTCTCTTTCTCTCTGAACTCGACGGTAATTCTTCTTAATCTCTGTTTTGGCGTGTTCAATATGTTGGTAATGATAAATTTATAACTTACTCCATATGTTGCTTGATCATTACAAAACTATATTCATGTGGGAACTCTTTTTAATGCCAGTACAATTTTACTATGAACTCAAAACTGTTCTAAAAAATAAAATAGCCTTTTAAAAGCCACACTGAATGCCTGAGAGGAATGAATTCTGGAAGGGCATGTAGATGTGAGTCATGGCTTTGAGTTGGTTTCTCTTAGAGTAAGTGTAAAAGTATTCAGAATTTAATGTTATAGATCCAAAATAATATAACTCAAACATATTCTCTGTGTGGGGGCTAGTTTTTAAATTTTATACTGAAAAAGGACGCAATCAAAAGCCGAGGAGATAATTATAGAATTTATGGTATTACCTACCTAACAGGAGAGATAGCTCTCCTGGACACTACCCCTCTCTAGTGCATCCCCAGAGAGCTGCCATGTTCTCCTAAAACAACACATCTCGAGCCAGCCAGCCAAAAGCATTGCTCTCTCTTGTTGAAATTGGGAGCCAAAGAGAGTTAGCAGATATTGGTGCCTATTCAAACATATTCCACCTCATTACTCACTAGAAGAAACTGCTTCCAATTATGGAGGACTTGAAATGACAAAAACTTCACTTTCTCACTTTTGTAGGTAGGATATGGAAATGCAATTGAATTCTGTCCAAATAAACTTGAAGTGGAGCTCTCCAGAAGTTTCTGGAAATAACTTTCCCCTGATTAAAAGAGATGTATGAGATGCCCGGCTGGTGTAGCTCCGTGGATTGAGCACGGGCTGGGAACCAGAGGGTCCCGGTTCGATTTCCAGTCGGGGCACATGCCTGGGTTGTGGGCCAGGTCCCCGGTGAGGGCCATGTGAGAGGCAACCATACATTGCTCTTTCTCTCTCCCTTCTCCTCTCTCTGAAAATAAATAAATAAAATCTTTAAAAAAAAAAAAGAGAGATGCATGAGAAAAAAAAAAGAAAAGGTCTTTCTGTTAGATATTATTGACTAAGAAAGGATAACGGGGATTGTATCAGACATCTTCCATTAAAAGCCCATGTCAAACTGTGTAGCAAGCCAACAGAATAGAAATAGAAAAGAAAAAAAAAAGAAAGGAATTTGGGTATAAAATTGACTAGTTCTGGAAATCCTTACTTATAATAAGTACTTCCAAAGTGAAGAAACTGAGAGATGCATTTCTCTGCAGAAATTATCTTATAGGCAAACAAATTTGTCTCATCTTTTTATGATAGGTGAAGGTCTAACATTACAATGTTGGAATTATTGGCAGACCCGTTGCTATTTGGTGAATAAAGACTCTTTGCATTAAGAGAGTGCAAAGCTTAGAGAACAATGCATACAGAGGAGGAAAAAAGATATTTAAGGAGAATTTACATAGTGTCTTAGTTTTTCCTCATCTTCAGTTATTGCTACTTTACCATTTTTTAAACTGGATGAGTTATGCAATTCCTCCTCTTTTGTGACTTACATTATTCTTCTTGAATTTCTGATATTAGCCACCAGAATCCTAACTAATACACCAGTACACATTAGGAAATATAAATATGTTTAGAGATCTGTCATTGAGCCCTGGCTGGGTTGCTCACTTAGTTGGAGCCATCATCCCGTACACCAAAAGTTTACAGGTTCGATTTCAGTTGGGGAGCATCCAGAAGGGAACCAATAGATATTTCTCTTCCATATTAATGTTTTTCTCTCACTCATTCTCTTTCTCCGTCCCTCTCTCTCTAAAAATCACTAAACATATCCTCAGGTAAGGATTTAAAAATAAAAGAATATCATTGAAAAAAAAAAGAATATCATATGAAACAATTCTGACTCATGTACAAAGTGAAGCTGGGTGAAGTAAAACCGCAGCTGAAAGATGAATTGTTGGAAATACATATTCAAGTATTCCCAGATATGTAGTATGGCATTTTGTGAATACTAAGAGCTAAGTAAGTGTTTTTTTAATGCTATTACAGTTGTCCCTGCTTTTGCTCCCTTTGCCCGCTTCCACCTAGCCCCTGAGTATTTGTCTTTTAAATACATGGGGAAGACTAATGGGGAAAAATATATGTGTTCCATATTGCAAAGAGACATAGTAGTTCTAGCTAATTTTCTCAAGTCATTTAAAATTAATATGACATATGTGTGAAAAATTTCCCTTATTTTTAGATTTGTATTTTCATTTATCTTAACTGAAAAATATTTTACTCTGCATGCAGCTGTAGTAATTTAGGAATTAATTACATATAAGTTAAATCAGTGAATTTTATGATAGTGAACCTTATTTCATATGGCACCTAGAACACATAAAACAGTATAGGAAAGCATGGTGGTTAATAACCCCGCGTTTCTGTTTGAGAGCTTCCCTACAAATATTAAGCACTGGAATGAAGAGACCTTTTGATGGGCTGCTTTGAAATTCACATTAAATCAGCACTCTTATAGCAGTTCCATTACTGTGGAATCATGTCTCAGTTGTGATTTTGCAGCATTTAGTGACTGTATTCAGAATAACAGAGATTACTTGTTAGCATTTAAACTGCTTTATGTAAAACTCTAATGAACCTAGTAAGCTCACTTGGATCAATCAAAATTTCATTTTAATTCAGAGAGAAAACAGATATAGATTTTCAGTGTTTGCGATCAGTGTTTGTAATCAAAGTTGTGTTTTCTAAATATGCTCAGGAATTTTAGTGTGTGTGTGCATGACAGAGCAAAGAGAAAGGTATACTTCACAGAATTATCCTCCTAGACTCATCATCAGTGCCTGGCATCATTTGTAAATTTAGTAAATTTAGTAAATTTCTACTAGTTGTAATTTTAAGATGTTTAATTATGCTTAAAATAAATTCAAACATGCATATAATTTTTAAAAAATTCAGTATAGAGGTATGCGATATTACACCTGCTTCTTTACATAATCCCTACTTCTCAGCTTCCTTTATCTTTTCTATAATAACACCCCTATGGCTCTAAATCTGCAGAACTCAGAACAAGTCATGTTATGAATCTTAAAATTACTCTTTGGACCTACAAATGTGTATACTTTACTTGCCAAATGTGTGATTTTGTATTAAAAAACACCAAAATTATTGGGAGAAGCCACAGACATCAAAATAGATCTTTACCATTTCTCTTTTCTTTCAATGCATTTGAAAGTTGAGTGCAGACATTGCTTGCATGGTAAAATTCATGCTGTTATTCCAAAGTTATATTATCAGTCGCACATTCCATTTCAGCATTTACCCTTAAAATAAGTAATGCCCTTTAACATCATGATGCACAATTATGCTATACTGACAAGTGATGATAAAACCCAGCAACTGGTAAGAAATATGAAGAGAAGCTTAAAAGCTAATTGTTATTAAAATACCTAAAAGCACTAAACAACTGTTCCACTCACTTTCCACAAATAAATATCTTCTGGGATATAGGAAATACCTGGGAAGGAAAGTAAAGGGAACATGAAGTAGAATGGCAAAATGTAAAAACACATCACATGTAAATACATTTGTACTATAGTTTAAATAAGTGAAGGCAACTTTCTCTATAAGGCAATTTTATTTTTCTAGCTGTAAAATAATTAGAAGAAATAATGTAAAATTCAAGCTGTGTTAACATAGAGTTGTAAACATTTAAAACATAGATGTAAAAGGATAACATGGCATATCCTAAATTCTCTGGCATCTAGAATTACTTTCAAAAGTAAAAGGGAGTTGCATGTAGAAGACAGATAAGAGAATAACAGAAGATTTTCCTATATTGTGGATTTTGCTTTTTAGGTATTACATAAAGCTGATATGAACAGTCATGCTTGGTTCTTTGCAAGGGAAACCTATACTTTTATTTTTCTCTGGTGAGTACCTAGGTATAGGATGGTGAGATTATCAAATAGGTGGGGGAGAGGGTTGAATGTAGGAGGTGGGGGTGGGTATGACAGGGAAAGTAATGGGGGAAATGGGCACGACTGCAGGTAAACAACAATAAAAAAACTGAAAACAAACATTTTAAGAAACTGGATTCCAAACCTGTTGTAGTATTTCACACTCCAACAAGAATCCATGAAGAGTGGTAGTTCCGCCACCTTCTTGCCAAAGTCCGGTGTGGTCTGTTATGTTCATGTTACCCACTCATAAGTCTGTAGCAGTTTCTCCTAATTGTTTGAATGTTTAGTTTTCTAATGACTAATGATGCTGGGCATCTATCTTTTCATGTGGTTACTTGCTGTTTATATATCTTCTTTGGTGAAGTATCTGTTCAAATATTGTAGCCATTTTTAAAATTGTGATGATTTTTTTAACTGAGTTGAAAAATTCTTTTATATTCTAGACACAGTCCATCATTATCAAATATTCAATTTTAAGACATTCTCTTCCAATCTGTAGTTTGTCATTTTTTTCCCTTATTGGTACATTTTGATGATGAGAAATTTTTAATTCCGATAAGTCAAGTTTATCCATTTGTTCTTTGTGGATTGTATTTTTGGTATAATAGCTAAGGAATCTTTGCCTAACTAAACTTCCAGATTTTAATTCCATGTTTTCCTCTAGTAGACTGATAGTTTTATAGGTTTTATTCATTTTAAAATATGGATATCCAATAGTCTCCGCAAATTTTTTGGAAAATGCAATTCTTTTCCACCGAATTACCTTTAAATTTTTGTCAAAAATCAGTTGTCTATAAATATGTGAGTTTTTTACCAGACTACTTTTTATATCCCATTCCTTTATTGTCATTCTTTATGACAATACAGCATTGTCTTTCTTGATAACTCTTATCCCTCTAATTTTGGTGTTTTTTATCAGAGTTGTTTTTGCCTAATCTAGGTCCTTTTTATATACATATAGACTTGGGAATCAGTTTGTCAAATTCTATCAGTAACTATACTGGTATTTTGTTTGGAAATGTATTGAATCAACAATTCAGTTTGGGAAGAAATGACATCTTAACAATACTGAATCTCCATATTCATAATGAAAGTATATCCCTTTATTTACATAAGTCATCTTTAATTTTTTCAGCTATATTTTACAGTTTCATCATACAGAGTTTCCACATTAGGTTCACTGTTTGTTTTGTAAAAAAAATATGTTAATTTAACCAGTGTGATTTAATTTATAGGCATAGTTTTACTTATCATCCATTTACTGTGTGTAGACTCTGTACCAAGAGCACCTCTTCTATTCCTGGAATGATAATTTGTATTTTTCCTTTTCTGTTCTGATATGACCAGAGGTTTATTGATTTTATTGCTCTTTATGAAGGACTAGATTTCGGTAGGGTCATTTTATATTTGTATGAAAATACCTTGTATATATTACCTCTTGGATAGTAGGTAAATAATTGTGAATAAGGGAACTGTGAATGTTTTCTTCTGAGAAACAATTATTTCCACAACTATTCATTCCTATTAATAATTTTTCCCTATCTTTGAATGTTTATCTTGACACAGTCTCTATTCAAACTTCTGGACTCCTAGAAAACACATCTACAATAATTGAGAACTTACAACAAAATCTATAAAATGGTTAACTTTAAAATGTTATATCTGTCTTTTTAATTAAAATATATAGTAAATTGTGTTACAACCTTTCTAGGTTGATAAAAACTATATCTTGTTTATATACTTTACCAGAAAAATTGTGCAAGACATAATATTGCATTAATTTAATATAATGGTTACACTGAAAATTCATGCAAATATTTTGTAGAAATCATTATTAGCCAGTGTTTTATAAGCCTGTGTTTTTTTAGGGGAGAGTGTGAAAACCATCGCCCAGAACCCCAAATTATGCATCCGAGTCTCCCACATTTGGGGAAATTTCAGGGGTCAGCACATGGATATCCACTGGGCCAGAGTGCGAGGGATGAGCCTCACCCTGGGAAAACCACATTTGTGATTATGGTGTCTCCCCTGCCAGGTAAGTATAAAGCCTGTGTTTATTCCTTGATAAAGAAATAAACCATATGAGATAAACCATGTGATCTCACCTGTAAGTGGAACCTAATCAACAAAACAAATAAGCAAACATAATAGAACCAGAGACATTGAAATAAAGAACAAATGGACAGTAACCAGAGGGGAGGAGGAGGGGGATAACAGGGTAAAGAAAGGGAAAGGTTGTCAAGGAACATGTAAAAAGGACCCATGGACAAAGCCAAGGCTGGTAGGATTAAGGGTGAGAGGTGGAGGGGTGGGGCGAGGGGAAGTGGAGACAACTGTATGTGAACAACAATTAAAAAAAGAAGAGGAAAAAATGTTAAGAACTTTTAAAGCTGGTTGCCTTTGTTAGCTTTCTTTTAGTTTAGCAAATTAAAAGAGAGGCTTTTGGGGGAATTAAATAAATTATTTTAGTTTTACCTTAAAGTAGTCTATTAGATAGCTCTCCTGAATACCAGTGTATCTGTCGAATTCTGAGTTTGGATTTTCATTTGACCACATACAACAACTGTAATTTTGGTTTAAACAGCTAAGATATGAGAATGAAGAGGTCAAGGATGATGACATTGAGTTGCATTGTCTAATTAGTTTGATATTTCCATGCAGCATCTTTTTGAAAATCCAAATGGCATGATAGAAATGTTTGTTTCCAGTGAAAGAGGGTAGTCATGGCTGCAGGAAGAAATATCCAATATGCATTTACTCACTGGTTCATTAAATTCACGTATATTTATTGCTTACTATGTGCCAAGAACTTCCACATATGCTTTAGTTATAAAGGTTAAAACATTAAACTAAATAATTATAAAAAACGTTGAGTCAACCAATGAAGGCACAAATGGGTGGAACAGCAAGTCGATATTTCTGTCTCTCCCTTCCTCTCTCTAAAATCAATAAAAACAAAAATTAATTTTTTTTCAAAAAAATTGCAACGTTGAATCAGAAGAACATGAACAAAAGACTAATCCCTACAAAATAACTACTGTACATCTAAGATCTTAATCTAGGAAATAAGGCCATCGATGGGAACGTGGCAGTTCCAGAGACACAGAGGGAGAGTAGGAGCAATTTACAAAGACTTCTACCCTGGAGACCTTAGGCTGTGATTTTTCCACAGCAGCAAATGCCTTAGAGTCTTAATAGTGACTAAAAATTTAGGGTTCTAAGAAAAGCCTGATAAATTTGCTGATCAGCAATAGTTAACTAAAAACTTATACAAGCCTAGTAGAATGTTGGAGCTGGGACTTTTAACGAGATCTGTTTCATCTAGAACACACAGTGTATATAAATGCTTTTAATATAATGGAATAAATGAATGACTATGTATGCAGACTATTGTTTTCCTGAGTGGAAATATGAATATATTTAACTATTTTATTTTTTATACAATAGAATCAGATTATTAACAGGAGTTTTAAGGAAATAATTAATTTATTGTTACTCATAGTTATATACAGCTCTCACCAGTAGGTATGATTAAAGAACTATCTAACTCAATTGTTGTGTCACTAAATATGGTATGTCGCATATATGTGATGCTCTATAAATATTTGGTGAATGAATTAATTAAATACTGCTAATATTGATAATGAAGCTTCTTTCTCCCTTGAATATATTATGCATTGTCCCACTGGGTTGGCATCAATTCAATCATTTTTCTGCTTAAAATTCTATTTTTATTTCACCATCAAGAAAAATATACGTCTGCTATAGACTTTCTAAAAATTTCTCTTACCTTCTCCTACCAATAACAGTTGTTCTTTTGTTTTAAAATTTTCACTTTTTTTGATAATACATTATGAAGATTTTCTAATAACTCACCAAGAAGCAAACATCTACACTCTCTCAACAAATAGCTTTGAGTTAGAAAAAAAAATTATTGAGGTAAAATTCTTACATAACATTATATTAGCTTCATATGTACAACATAATGATTCAATATTTGTATATGTTACAAAACTATTACCACAGTAAGTGTAGTTAACATTCATCAGCAAAGTTTATTTATTTGTTTTAGACAGAGTGGGAGGCAGGGAGAAAGAGAGGGAGAGAAACATCAATATGTGGTTGCCTCTTATGCTTCCCCTACTGGGGATTTGGCCCACAACCCAGGCATGTGCCCTGACTGGGAATCAAACCAGTGACCATTTGGTTCACAGGCTGGTGCTCAACTCAATGAGCCACACGAGCCATTGCTCCTTTTCTTTTGATAAATGCCTATAAGTGAAATTACTGGATAATATGGCAGTTCTACTTTTAATATTTTTGAGAAACTTCCTTACCATTTTCCAGGCAGCCACATATGGTGAAAGATTTAGAGGTAATACTGTTTGTGCCCACCTGAAATAAGAACAGCAAACAAGTAAAGTAGCAGAAGGGCACAAAAGCCTGATAAGGAGAAATAGAGGAGAAAGTCTCTTGAGGGAAATAAAGAAAAACAAAACAAAAGAAAACAAGAACTCAAAGTCCTTCGCGTATGTTGGGGGCAAGAAGGAGTGTCCAGAAAAATACTCAGAAGATAGTTGAGAAAACCCTAAACTTGCACCTTTGGTCTTTGCACCTATGGGCTTTGTGCAAAGAAGAGGTGAAGACAAAACTGCAAAGTCTTAAAACGAGGTAAAGACAGAGCTGTAGGTGGCCTGCCTTAGCTAGCATTGAAAGAGTGACCAGCTCACAGTCAGGCTAAAAAGACCTGGCTCGCTTTTTAGGCTCAAAACTTTTAAGGAAGTCCCTATAAATTACTGGCTGGCCCCTGAGATAATGAAGAAACTTCAGTGACCACACATGCCAAGGAATACAAACTGCAAAAACCTAAAAGAAACTGTAAAACTGTAAACATAACAAAATGTACAACCACTGTGTTCTAACGACAGGGTCCATATTAGCCCGCTGGAACCAGCAATCTGCATGAAGAGCACAGCGACCATCCCATGTTGACCATTAGATGTTGGTGAATGGGAGATGGTAGGCATGCAAGTAAAAATTCCACAATAATCTCTTACTGAAAATCAGCAGCCCTTTTCTTCAGCAGTCTTCTGGTTGATGAAAGTTTTGTGTTAAAAGCTGGATTATTTCTGCAAGCCTTTGCCAGATTTTCATGGTTTCAGTGGAAGAACTAGTTTTTCGAGTGCCCTTTTTTCTGCCATTTTCACAATGTCACTCCTGTAGAAAATATTCTTATCTTATATGTATCCTTATTGTTTATGTCTAATGCTTATCAACATATATTACACTCTAGATCTTAAATGAAATTTAATTCTGATTCTGTTTCTTTTGCATAAATGTGTTTTCTGTTTATGAAATATCATTTGCCTTTTTGATACCAAATTATTTTATATATTTTGTGCTTTCCATAGTCAATTATTTGTTTTATTTTTTATTTGCTATTTAGGTTTAATATTTTGATAGAAGGTCCCTAGGTGTGATTGACTTTCACAAAGATTTATACTGCAGGAAATGGGTATGTACCAATTTTAGTCACCTACAAATAGTCAAACACTATGGAGAGTGGCATTGATACAATCTCCTGACCATTGACATGACTCTAAGAAAATTATCCTATAACATTTACATTTAAAATTTTAAACAGAAGTCTACTCTGGATGATATGTTTGGACACTGCACTTATGCATATTTGATTATGGGAATAGAATGAGTAATCATCCCCTAAGATAAAACACATATATTTGTGGTTTTCTGTTAGCATTTATTTTCTATGTTAATAAAAGTTGGCATTTTATCCATATTTTCCTGATACACAGATTAATATAGTAAAATGGTTTTTAAACTTTAATTCCGAATAAAATTGTTCGTTAGAAAAAAAATTGAATTTAGTTAATTTACTTGACCACAACCAATTATAAACATTGCCTCAGCCATATAGTCATGAATAAAATACACTGGAGAAATTAGTTCAAGTAATGATAGTTATTATTTTCTATATACTATTGCTTCCTTCAACATGCACCCAACTTGAGTAACCATGTAATATCAGGATTCAATTTAGAGACTTAAATTCAAAATTATGTGTTGAGATGATTAGACCAGACTCCTCTTTCAATGGAAATAATAAATGATGAAAATTATGATTTTATTACAGGACATTTTAAAATTAATTGGATTGAGATAAGAGTTTTTACTAAATCCTTAAATTGCATTTTTTTTCATTTTTAAATTACTTATACTTTGTAACTCTGATTTTCTTGAAGTCATCTGAAAACTATGACATTAACCTGCAAATATTACCATGCTTATAATCCTATTCTCCACTGTTTTTTTGTGACAGCTGCCAGACAACGGAAAGCTGGCCCATTTGGCTTACACACCAAGGCTTGCTCCTCCTGCCCTTTGCTACGCTGCATGCAGATCTTTTGTTGACATCTAACTATAGCAGCCTTATGTCTCCGGGCTACACATAAGGAGGACTCTGGGAGAGGTCTGGAACTTGTTCCATTATACACTGGAATGGGGCCAGAGGCTGACTGCATGATTTTTGAGACTAGTGACAGATTTACTATCTCTTTTCTCCAGAAGCTAAGAGATTTGAAACACTATTGAGGGTGTTTCTGGACAACATCGACATTACATTGGTAGACTGGGTAAAGAAGATTGCTTTCCTCATATTTGTGTGCCTCAATCAGTTGAAAACTTGAATAGAAAAAGTATGATCATCCCACATCGAAGAGAGTGTTCCTTGTACCTGACTGTTTTCTATCTGAGACATTGGCTTTTTCCTGCATTCCAGCTAAGCATCAGCTCTTCCTGGCTCTCCAGCCTGCTCGTCTTTGGACTGGAATTTACACCATTGGTTCTCCTGGGTCATAAGCATGAGACTCAGACTGGAACTAACCCATCAGTTCTTCTGTGTTTCCAGCCTGCCGCTACTTGAACCTGGAGATCTAGGGACTTGTTTATGTGTGTGTATGAGTGCCCATATATCTATACGTCTATCTATATCTATATGTATCTATATATATATTCTTTTGGCCCTATTTCTCTGAAGAACCCTAACTAATACACATGTGATTTTTATTTTATTTTTCTATTTTTAGTATGCAGAATTTTATTTTCATTATTACTCTGGTTTGGGGAAATAATTTCTATTTTAAATTGATTTCAGTAAGATATTATGAAAATGGTAAAATACATAAAACATAATTTCTGTGTTAGGCTGTATTATGAAGTGGAAAATCAAATGTGATATGTTTTGATTTATTTTGGCCTTTGTGATCTGTATTAACACTATCTTCTAAACTACCCGATATGATCCTTAATTATTGTTAGATAATAAACTATTTGTTTATACAAGTTTTTTTTTTTTCTCCTTCCGGAGTGTTAGTCCTTTTTTTATTATTATTATATTTTATTAATGATGCTATTACAGTTGTCCTGATTTCCCCCCTTTGCTCCCCTCCTCCAGCACCCCTCAGTCCCTCAGGCAATCCCCCTACCCTTGTTCATGTCCATGGTCACGCATGTAAGTTCTTCGGCTTCTCCATTTCCTATACTGTACTTTACATCCTGTGGCTATTCTGTAACTACCTATCTGTACTTCTTTTTTTTTTAACTATATTTTATTGATTATGCTGTTACAGTTGCCCCATTTCCCCCCTTCTTTCCCCCCCTTCCCCTTACCCCCCTTTCCCCTCCCTTTAGTTTTGTCCATAGGTCCTACACATAAGTCCTTCTGCTCCTGTACTTTCTATACTGTTCTAACCTCCCCTTGTCTGTTGTCTACCTCCCATTTATGCTACTTGTTCTGTGCCAAATTCCCACCCTCTCCCCCAACCACTCTCCTGTTGATATTCCTCCATACCTCATATAACTCCCTTCAACATTTCATACAATAAAGGCTGGGTGGTGATGAACTTCTTGAACTTGACCTTATCTGCAAAGCACTTTCTCTGCCCTTCCATTCTAAATGAAATCTTTGCTGGATAGAGTATTCTTGGATGTAGGTCCTTGCCTTTCATGATTTGGAACACCTCTGTCCA